>UELU01122012.1:0-15809 GCA_900490025.1 Megastigmus dorsalis
GGCAAGGGTCAAGTACGCGAGAGACTGCAAGATGCTCCTGCAGCTGCTCATACGCTATCCTCTCCAGCACCTTTGAAAGAAAGCATAAAAGTGCTATTGGACGAAAATCCGCGGGAGAAGAAGGTGTTTTACACTTTTTAAGCGGGATAACAAGTGATTTCTTCCAAAGGGCCGGAAAGACGCCTTTAGAGAAGGAGGAGTTAAACAGCTTAACGATAAGATTTCCAATTACTGGAAGCGCCTTTACAATAACACCTTGCGGAATGCCGTCTATCCCTCGTGCCTGTGATGAAAAGTGCGAGATGGCGAGAATTACATCATTTAAATTAATGTTTTTGAAGCGAAATCCTTCATCAGCAGCAGAGAGAGAGTGAGTAGAGTAGAGTAGAGTAGAGTAATATTTATTTGGGGCCTTGGGGTCTGACCCTACCTGGCCTAGGTGAATAAATACAGAGAATTATAAAATTATACAATAACAATGGTTAGACAACGCATATAAAATTACTACAATAACGCAATTAAACAATAAAATCAATACATAGAATTTCATTTAGAGTATCGCAATAACAAAATAACAATAACAATTGATTCGCAAAGAAATCAGCACTCCCTCTCCTACACAGCCTGATCACGCTTCAAAAGAGTAAAGAATAGCAGAGTCCTAAAATTATAAAAATCAAATGGCAGAAAAGTTGAGGGACGGAGCTCTTCTGTGAGACCAATTATGAGATCTGAGGCTGTGACTAAAAATGAGCCTTTCATGGCGGCAGTCCTGATGGGCGCATAGGTTAACACCCGAGGCGGAAGGCGTGACGATGTGCGAACGTGCACATCGACATTAATCCTGAAAAATTTCTAGTATAGGTATGTAGGGTTTTGGTGGGAAATATTGTTATAGACCAGATTTCCAATGAAGAACTCCCGTCTGCGCTGTACAGAGAGCCATCCAAGAGCAAGTCTATGTGGGGTGACATGCTCATGCCAACCGATATTTCCCACGACGAATCGAACGCAAGCGTTTTGCAACCTTTGGAGATCTAGATTTCTAGTCTTGTCAGTATCATTGTAGGCCACGCACATGTAGTCCAGATGGGACAAAACCAAACTTTCAGCCAACTCCTTCCGAAGATTGCGCGTTAGGGAATGACTACGCATTCGAAGGTTTCTTAGGGAGAAGTTCGCAAGCCTAATAATACCCTCAATATGCCGCGACCAGCTAAGAGTTCGTGTAATAGTGAGACCCAATGACTTGACTTCAGTCTCATACGATAAACTCTCACCCAAAATTGTGATTTTTCTCATATTCTCGAGATCCAGAGGGAAGATATAAAGAAGACTACCCATGATCATCGCTTTACTCTTCTTGAAGTACAGGTTAAGACCGTTCTCTAGAGCCCATCGTGCAACAGCATCCACATCCTCACTGATAAGATCAACTACCATTGAGAAGTTCTTAGACAAGACGGAGAGGTATATCTGTGTATCATCGGCATAGATCATGTGTTTGCAATGCTTAAGAATATATGGCAGATCATTGATATAAATATTGAATAGTAGCGGACCAAGCACGCTTCCCTGTGGAACTCCTGCATTAAATGTGATCCAGTCCGATATTTTGCCCTCATCGTCAACAACGGCCTGCCTTCTACAGATAGGAATGCATGAGGGTGATGAATCCATCAGAACAATTAAGCTTACGTAGCTCCGAAGTAGACGGGCATGAGGTACAGTGTCAAAGGCTTTAGAGAAGTCGAAAAACAGAAGAAATGTTATCATCCTTTTATCAATACCGTGACGAACATTATCTAGCACTCCAATCGGAGCTGTTAGAGCGCTATGACCTTTTCTAAAGCCAGCCTGTCGAGGGTCGATCCAGATGAATCGAGATATTCCGAGAGCTGGTCAAAAATGACTCTTTCAAACAGCTTGGATGCTAAAGGTAAAAGGGCAATAGGTCTCGTATTAGAAGCAGAATGCATCCTTGCCACCTTGGCCAATGGACGAAGCAACGCCTCCTTCCAACTGCTGGGAAATCTCGCCTCAAAAATGCACTGATTGAATAGCTTAGTCAGATACTGGAGAATAACTGGTCCACCGATAACAAGCATGTCAAGCGAGATCCTATCAGCTCCTTGCGCGTTGGAGTGCGAAGCAATAAGAATTCTCTTGGCTGACTCTTCGGTGACGGGTTGAAGATCAAATATTCTTTGTGTGCTGATTAACCCATTAACGCCCAAGGGACACGATTTTTTTTTTTCATTTTCAAGCGTCATTCTCAAAAGGGAATCGATTGAATAATTTCATTCCAACTACATATCCTTGTGTATTTTTTCGTGATCTTTCGATTTCCGGGATCGGAATTGTGATTAAGTGCTCGAGAAAAAAAATATGGCCAACTTTATAGTGAAAAGTACTGAAATTTTCGGAATTTTTTTTTTAATATTTTTTTTGTTAGATTAAAAAGTGCTCTGACCCACTCCGGATTGTGGAGAAAGGTGGATGCGATAGTTCTAGTTAACGATAGAATTTTTTTCAACGACCTGATTTCAATGTCAAAAGTGACTAAATGTACACTCCTATTTAGTTTTAATAATGAAAAACGCGACAATTCTAGAGAAATTCGGCAGCCATTTTGAATCCGCCATCTTTCAAATTTGAAAATTAGATCAAACATATTTTGCAGTGTTGTTTCGATTAGAAAAAAGACTGTGGACCAACAGGAACTCACGATAACCCGATTTTCTCATTATGACTGTAGAAAAACTCATATTTTATGAGATTTTATACAATGTACGCCATTTTGAAGAGGTTAGAGTGAAAGCAGGTCGTTGAAAAAAAATTCTATCGTTAACTACAACTATCGCCTCCACCTTTCTCCAAAATCCGGAGTGGGTCAGAGCACTTTTTGATCTAACAAAAAAAATATTAAAAAAAAAAAATTCAGTACTTTTCACTATAAAGTTGGCCATATTTTTTTTCTCGAGCACTTAATCACAATTCTGATCCCGGAAATCGAAAGATCACGAAAAAATACACAAGGATATGTAGTTGGAATGAAATTATTCAATCGATTCCCTTTTGAAAATGAAAAAAAAAATAGTGTCCCTTGGGCGTTAATGGGTTAATGGAGCACTAAGCGTTTCCTCGAGATCGTTCCCAGTAAGTGGAGAGGCGCCTCCCGAGACACTGGCATAGTGTTGATTTAGGTCTGCAGCTGAGAATTGAGTGAGCGGGGATTGCTTCTCTGACGATCGAATGTCCATTTTTCTGAGCTCTTTCCATTCATCAGACTGTGTGGAAGCAGCACCCAGACAGGACGCGTAATGGATGTTCTTGGCAGTGTCCAGCTGATTTGAAACCCTCGATCTTAGTTCACGGTACCTCAACAAGTCTGTAGTCTTGCCCGACCGAGTGGCTCTCCTATAGGCTCTATCGCGTTCCTTCATTAAAAGCCTGAGTTCCCTTGTTACACATGGCCGATGCTTTTGAATAATGATGATGCCACGTACAGGCGCAACCTCGTCGAATGCATCAATAATCAAACTGGCTAGCATGCTAGCACTATCGCTAACAGAGAGAGAGCCAGATGTTAAGATAGGTGCAGCCGAGTTGAACTTGGAGGCCAAGCAATCACAGATGACATGTCCATCAATTGTGCCAAGCGACCGAGAGCGCACCTGTTTAGGTTCGCGCGGAGAGCAGCCAAGATCAAGGGAAAGCTGAATAAGGTCGTGTCCAGCGATGAATGGAGCATCGGATTTCCAAAAGTAAATGACTCGAGATAGGTCATGCACCAAAAAGATGTCCAGTAATGTATGCGAGGAACCGTCAGGGCGTGATGAGTCGGGGGTGATGGAACAAGTGCCAGAGCCAGCTGCTCATATCGAGACTTGAGATGCTCCGAGTGCGCATTATCGCCCGTGACAACTGTAGCCTTAAAATTAGGCGCATGTGTGGCCACCTGCTCAAAGAAAAGATCTGGGTAGCTGGCTTTAGGTCGGCGATAAGCCACGCCCACGAGAAACTTCGTGGATCCACGTGAGATGGAGACGAGCAAGAACTCAGGCGTGTTATCGAATAACGGGTCTGAGGAGCAGAGAACATGAGCTTTGAGTCCATCTCGTATATAAACTCCAACGCCGCCTCCAGCTTTACCCACTCTGTCATTGCGAATAAAAACATAGCCAGGGATATTTACAGCAACATCAGAGTCCCGTTCTGTGAGGAAATTCTCAGTGACGGCTACAATGTCATAGACCTGCGGGTCAATAAAAGACTCTAGCAATGTGAGATGCGATTTAAGTCTATTTACATTAATATGACATAAAACAATGTGCGATTTAGACAAGCAGATAAAGGACGATTACGAATGACAGAGATAAGGCCCCCATTATTTCAACATTGATACATCCGCTGTGGTGAGAGCAAGAAGCCCCTCTTCTGAGGAGATAGCGATGTATGGGCTACTAACTGAACTGCGAACAAAGACGGTTAAATTCCGAATAATCGGTCTGTTATAGTTTAATGACTTACAATGCCCAACTGCTTTACGGTGAAGTTCATAGATGGGTTTCGGCCAGAGAGGACGAAGAAAGATCTTGGAGTCGCCGCCTGATCCAAGAATGCTAGAACATTTGACATTCTTCAATTTACTAGATACTGCTGCGATTTTGTCGCGCACTATAGCAGTTGCTAGGCATATTACTAAACCTCGGGTTTGAGTGGCAGCATTAGAGCTGAATTGATGAAGAGATGATGCACTAGCTGAGGAAGTGTTCACATTCCATGGACGATAGTCGATAACAAAGCCTAGGATGCTTGATAGATAGAGAAAAGCCAGAATCTTAGTAACTATTTGTTTATTATCAAGTGATAGATCACTCGGAATGCCTTTTAGTAGAATTTCACACGAGTCGTGTAGCTGAGCAGTTGAACTCCCAGGAGTACTGCAGATCATTGAACGCATCAAGCTGACCTCCTCTTCAAATTCAGACCAATGGGCAGCAATTTCAGCTTGTGTGCTAGATTTGTGTTCAGTGAGCTTGGCATCCAGTCCTTGAATCAAAAGGTTTTGGCTATCGATACAACTTTTCAATTCGCCTATTGAAGTACGAATGTCGCTGCTGAATTGTTTAAACCAAATCGGGGCAGTATCTTCTCCCATGGTTCTTTGTAGATCAACACCCTCGTTATGCACTAGAGACTGTTCGTGACACTGTAGTTTATCGAATTGTACGATAGTGACTGAAGGTGGTGTTGACGGAACGAGGTCGAACGAAATTCTGTGTCCTGCCCTACAGGCCAGGTAGGCGTAGAAGATGTACTATGCGGCGATGTACCAGATTCAGAGTCGGACAGTTGATCACAGGGTAAACAAGTGACACAGTATCGGGCGACTTAGTACAACGCATACATTTGAAGGTGTCAGATACCGTAGAGCGAAGACATGTGACGTGAGCAGGTGCACTACAATTGCAGCATCTAACTTTAGGTTCGTTCTGCTTAACGTTACGTTTGCAAAAAATACACGATTTTCGCTGTCGAAGAAATTTACGCGAATTCATAACGTAATAGTACTAACGAACCAGGCGCGAAGTACTATCTCATAAATAATTAGCAGACGCACGCAATACAATAGGTCTAATGCTCTCTGACAAGATCTGTAATCTAAAATACAGTTTGAAAAACCCAATCAACACACATTCATGCACAATAAATATGTACAATATGTAAACCGTGACACAATAAAAAATTATAGCGCAGACGAACTAAAAACTAAAGTACCACACACTCGCTCAAACAAAGATAGAGAGTAGAGTAGAGTAGAAATAATTTATTTGAGACCGAGGGATATAACCCCATTTGGCCAAATTGTGTTACAATTGCATATACAATATAATTAGCAAACAATAACTAAATAATAAAATGTAATAAAGAAATTAAAACAAAACAATAAATAACGATTTGCTCTCTGTGGCAGAGTAAAGAATAAAAATAAAAATAAAATCATATTTGTGACAAGAATTGATAATATTCATTGCCCGATTATACTGCCGATTAGGTAATAAGAGTTGAAAATAAAAAAAATATGAAAGTAATAAGTAAAAATATTAAAGAAACGTGGTAGCGAGGCAGTCTCTTGAATTACTAGCTCCTGGTGTTCGTTGCTGTTGGAGGAGACGTCAGATGGTGTGGCTATGTTGGTGGCGAAGTTGCTCTCTCAGTCGTTCACCTGAAGGCCCTCAAGCTCCACTCGTTGGTTCCAGTCGGCCAAATCGCGTGCTTGAAGTTGTGAGAAAAGGCTGTCCTTGAAGCTGTGCACGCGATCAGGCCGGAACTCTAGAGACGCCAGCTGGTTTAGGAGGTTGGACGCGGTGATGAGAAAGGACCGCCGCATGGCCTCTGTCCTGGGGGGTGGAGTAAGTGAGAGTTCTAGGTGGAATACGGCTGGAAGAGCGCGCGCACATGTCAACATTCAAACGCGTGAAATTGACGGCCAAGTTAGTGAGGTTGCGATACGCCAAGATGTTGAACACCAAGGAGCCTATGAAGTACTCCCGGCGTTTGGCCGCAGAGAGCCACCCTAAGCTAATGCGGTACGGAGTGACATGTCCGCGAAACGGGATATTGCCACTAACAAAGCGCACACTCGCATTAAGTGCACGCTGAATCCTGGTGCTGCGCGTTTTGTCTAGATCGTGATAGACAGCGCACGCATAATCAAAATGCGGAAAGATGAGACTCTCAACTAGGTTCTTCTTCATGGGAATAGAAAGGGCATGCTTATAGTGCTTTTAAGAGAACGAAGAGAACTGTACACCCGACGCAAAACTTGGTTCACATGCGGGGTCCAGTTGAGAGTGGAGGTAATTAAAACACCAAGATTCTTTACTTGGGAAACGTAAGGAATGGGAACCCCGCGAATGGTGACTTTGGGGACGCTCTCGAGGTCTAAGCGAGAGATGAAAGCTTCGCTGCCCAAGAGCATCACCTTGGTCTTCGCGAGGTTAAGAGATAGACAGTTTTTTGAGGCCCAGACGGTCACAGCCTCCGCATCGCGAGTGATCGCGGAAATGCCCTCACGAAGGTCGGCAGGCGGAAAGGAGTGGTAGATTTGAGTGTCATCGGCAAAGATCATATGCCGCGCGACACTCAGGATTGATGGCAGGTCATTTATGAAGACGATGAATAATAGTGGGCCGAAGATGCTCCCCTGGGGAACGCCAGCCATGACCTTAGCCCAGTCTAAGGTCGAGCCACCCTCGTCCACCACCGCGTACAGACGATCGTGCAAGTACGCGTAGAACCACGCGAGGGCTGCGTCAGAGTATGTGAGACGTTTAAGCTTTTCCAGCAAGAGACCGTGGGGAACCATGTCGAAAGCTTTCGAAAAGTCGAAAAGAACAAGCACGGTTATCCTGCGCTTGTCGATGGCTGCCCGCACGTCGTCTAGAACTCCTAGAAGGGCAGTCTGGGTGCTATGACCCCTGCGAAAGTCGGCCTGTCGAGAGTCAAGGAGACCAGATGCCTCAAGGTGCCGGGAAAATTGGTCGTGAGCGATGCGCTCAAGAGCCTTGGATATCTCGCAAAGCTTGGCGATCGGTCTGGTGTCCGACATGCTCGTCATGACGGCCGACTTCGCATAGGGGGAGAGAAGGGCTCGCCTCCAAAGGTCCGGAAAGACAGCATCTCTCAGCAAGAAATTGAAGAGAAAAGTTAGAGGAGCGGCTAGCAGTGGCACCGCTAGTTCTAGCATTTCCGCCGAGATGCCGTCGGGGCCGGTGGCCTTAGAGGCTGACCTACGGACGGCCAGCAAGACTTCTCGCTGCGAAACTGTCAAGAAGCTAAATAACTGGTCAGCCGGGGCAGAGGGAGACTCCAGCGCGTGCCTCTGGAGAATAGCAGGCGAGAGAGGCTCTGCGTCTGAGGCCACGCTGGCGTAATGCCTGTTTAGGTCGGAGCCGGAAAAGTGTGTAAAGGGCGAAGCGCGGGGGGTGCTCGTGACGCCCATTCTCCTCAGCACACGCCATTTAGTCGCAGTGGTGGGTGGGCTCGCGAGACGATTGGAATAATATTTATTTTTGGAGCAGTCAAGTATATTGCTGACGATACTTCGCCCTGCTTTGAATCGCTCGTAGTCACGATGTGAGCCCGATCTTTTTGCAGTTCTACAGCGCTTATCCCGCTCACGCATGAGACGCCGAATGTCTTGCGTGACCGAAGGCTTGCGGGAGCTCGTGATAGTAATTGAGCGAAGAGGGGCCACCTCGTCGAAGGCCGAGATTATATTAGTAGAAATGGCGTCAGAGAGTGAATTTACGTGTGAAGATAGTGAAGAAGAGAGAGATGGTGCTTAGGAGCGGGTGCTAGAGAGAAAATTTTGCGGGTCGGCCAGGAGATGCTGGTTAGAATGAGAAAGAAGTGCGCAGGTCAGGCGGTTGATGGAAAGAGTGTCAAGCGAGCGTGAGAGAATGGTTTTCTGCACTGTAGGAGGGGCAGAGAAGTTAATTTTAATGTTTATGAGATCGTGGCCCGCAATAAAGGGTGAATCCGTTTTTGTGTAATTTATGATTGAAGAAGAGTCGTGAGTGATGAAGAGGTCAAGCCAGGTGTGCGCTATGTAGTCGGTTTGCATAGAGTGATGAGTTGGGTGAGATGGGACGAGAAAAAGAGGGAGAGAATCAATAAGCGTATGAAGATGGGAAGAGTGAGAGGTTGCGGCGGCCATATTGATGTTAAAGTCGCCTGTGACTACTACGTTTTTGTAAGATGGCAAGAATCCGGCAAGGATATCGAAAAAGAAATCTGGGTATGCAGCGCTCGGACGCCTGTACACAACAGAGAAAAAGAGGGAGTTACTAAGGTGTGAGATCTCAAAGATTAAAAATTCCGGAGTATTATCGTACGTGGGGTCGGACTGGCCGAGTATCTTCACCCTAAATAAAACCCTGACGTAGGCGCCGACGCCGCCACCCTCCTTGCCGACTCTATCAAGGCGGTAGAACGAATAGCCTGGCAATTGGAGGACAGAATCCGCATCATGCTGTGTCAAAAAAGTTTCAGTGACAGCGATGATATCAGCTGAATGGAGGGAGAAATGCGCTTCGATGAGCGCGAAATATGATTTAAGCCTATTTACGTTTATGTGAGAGATTGAAATAGAATTTGCTGATAGAGTTGGGCCGTGAGGCAGCAGGTTATTATGAGAATTTTGAAAATTGTCGCGATGGCTTGAAGATAAATCAAGAGTGAGTGGCCGACCCCATAGCATTCAATAGGTACGTGGTAGAGGCGTGAGCGAATGCCTCAGTAGAAACAGGTATGAGTGGGCCAGATATGGTCGCACGCATACAAACCGTGAGGTCGCGCGCAACTGGCCGCGGATAGTTGAGCCGCCGCTGAGCCTCCAGGGCCCGATTGAAGAGTCTGTGCACTAGTTTCGGCCATAGTGCACGAATGAAAAGCCGCTATTTTCAGGAAATCTACAAAGAAATCAACGTGTTATTGACTATAAACTTAAAGAATTGGAACCTCATATAACACAAAATATAGAATGGTCAAGTTACTCAAATAATATGACTGATAACATAACTGCTGTTGGACTAAAGCAAATTAAGAATAATAATAAGATGTTATTCAGAACTGTTCTATATAGATGTTACAAGGCCAATGTATAAGGTATTGTGTTATCTGGTGGCTCAACGACGTTTAAAGATTTTGGAATAAGATTACAAAGAGATATTAAATAAATAAACTATTGATGAATGTTTGAAGCTAAATATGGATGCGAGTGATGGTCGTATTACTGTAAGTTTTTTTTAATTAAATTGTATTAACCATAAAACAAGTTAGAAAAAGGCATATATTTTTTAGCCAAAACCAATTAATTTTCATGTAATATCACAGCATAAACAACTTTACGCTGTTTGATATGGAGGTGTGTTGGTTATACTAAAGCTGATTATCAAGAACATGGTCCAGGAATCTGTGGGTATGTTTTGCAGCATTATATAAAATTATTTTTTTCTAAACGTATTTAGGAACACTACAGGTCGAAAACACATCTGACTGCTCAAAACAGATATTAGTTTTCACTTTTCAGAATGGCCAAGCATTTATTAGAAATAATTTAAACATATTTTTATTAACTTGAATTATTTTTTGAGATTATTACTTATATATTTTGATAAAGGAAATAATGGAGATCCAAAGTATGTATTTATATATATAGTACTTATGTACACAGTTCAACTAAATAAGAGGTACAAGGATGGTATACAAAGGAACGTCCGCCTTGGATGAGCTCACTGAGCGTACTAACTACAGCGCGACGCTTCGTAAACAAAATATATTAAATACACATACTATATATCTTATATAGTTTAACGAGCTCGTGATTCCTATACATATACATATATTCTAACACTCCCACTTATAGGAGTCACAATAAGCACGAAATCTTACATTGTTAAGCACAATACTTTCTAATGCATTCAAAGAGCGCATGCAACATAAATTATTATTATATTTTTACGAGCATATGTTAATCAATGCTCTTAAATGTTCAAAAGTTTTTACGGGTATCGCTTTAGTTAAAAGGTCAGCTTGCTGTTTTTCCGAACTTCCGTATTCTACAACAAATAAACCAACTCTATAATTTTCCCTTATAAATTTATATTTAATATCAATGTGCTTTGTACGACAATGATATCGTTGATCTTTAATTAGTTGTATCGCACTTTGATTGTCAACGTATAAAGTAGATATTTTCAAACTTTTAATATATATATTTTCGATTAATCTCTTTGTCCAAATGATCTCTTGAGCAGTGACGCATGCAGTTATAAATTCAGTTTCGGTAGTAGAGAGTGCAATTGCACTTTGCTTGCGAAACCCCCATGAGATCAATGAGTCGCCTAACTTTAAAATGAAACCTGAAACCGACTTGCAAGTCATATGATCTATATAAAAGCTACAATTTTTGAACAATCGTTATTTCTTTTGTAAACCAAGCCATGATTCATTGTTCCTTTTATGTACTTAATGATACGTTTAATTGCGTTCCAGTGGGCTTTAGTCGGATTTTCAGCGTGTCGACTAAGTACTCCCACTGCAAAGGCAATATCGAGGCGCGTTAGATTCGCAAGGAACATCAAACTACTGATTACCTCCTTAAAAGGAACGTTTATGTTAGTTTTTCCCCCCCTTTTTCAAAAATTGAAGAAACGGAATTTGGATCAATAGATATACATACGCAGTTAGCAATTTGTAAATTAAATTTTTCAATGACTTTTTCAGCTTAAGGTTTTTCATTTATAAGCATATATTGATCGGGTAAATAATTAATTTCGAGTCCTAAATATACTTTCATATCACTGGTAGTAATTTTAAAATTTTTATTAATGTGTTCTAGTAAGGCAAATATTCTATTTTTATTTTTGCATGCAATAGTACCGTCATCTACGTAAATTATTAGCATTAAATTTTCTCCCGGACTTTTACTTGTGAAAACACATGGATCTGCTTCAACTGGATACAAATAAAATTTCTTTAGACAGTTAACAAATTTAAGGTTCCAGCACCTTGCTGATTATTTTAAGCCGTATAGACTCTTTTTTAGTGAACAAACCTTTTCTGAGCCATCATCGAAACCTTCCGGTTGTTTCATGAGTACATTCTCTTTAAGATCGCCATTTAAAAATGCTGATTTTACATCGAACTGCACTCGGTGCATATTGTGAGAAACAGATATAGCCAAGAAGGCTCGAATGGAGTTATGCCTAGCTACAGGACTAAATATGTCTGTATAATCGATATCTTTTCTTTGAAGAAAACCTTTAAATACCAATCTGGCTCGAAATTTCTTTTCGTTTGTAATTGGATCAATTTCTAATTTATAAACCCATCTATTCGACAAAATTTTAGTATTTGGAGACGCTTTCTCAAAGTCCAAGTGTTATTTTTCTTTAAGGCTAAAATTTCATCATACATTGCTGATTTCCATGCATCTGAGTTTTCACCTTCTGCTGCTTGTTTATAGTCAATAGATTCACCAGAACATACAATAAACAAATTTTCGCTTTCTTCAGAACTTAAATCAAATTCCTATGAATAGTTTTTCCGAATTTTTTACGGCGCGCTGAATGGGTGGTGCGTCTACTCTTTCGCGTTGTATCTCTTACTCAAAATATCATTTCCACTCTGTGGAAAAAGTTATTTCCTACGTAAAATTTTGTCATCTTTCGATTGGAAGCATAAAAAAAAATATTAAAAATATACTTTTAGAGATATAACAGGTTTTATATTTTTTAAAGGTGAAAATAAAAAAATTTGGAAAAACCATTCACACCATTGGAAAGCTGAGGAAAAAATACATAAAATTCATGTATTACATGTTTTAAGTAAGTTCATTTAAGTACCGTAAACACGCGTTCAAAGTAGCGTGTTTTGACGCTCGCGCACAGTGGCTGGGAGAGTTGACATGAAATGCCTCATTTTCATTTTCATCTGCGTTTACATTTTCATTTTCATCTGCGCTTATATTTTTATTTTCGCCTGCGTTTACATTTTCATTTTCATCTGCATTTACATTTTCATTTTGTAAAATATTTCTAGGATCATCTTGATTTATCAAGTTTTCGTTTAGGTTATTTTCAGGCATGTTGGCATGATGAATAGGCTTTAAACATTTCGACGTAAAATTATCGTGAGGAGCTTTAAAAATACAAAATTCAATATTATTTTTATTTTCTGGTAATGAATCTGTAATTAATTCGTTTTTAAAATTATATCTCGGAGTTTTTCTATTTTATTACTTCCTGGAATAAAAACTCTGTAGCTTTTCGTGCAATCATCATAGCCAACAAATTTACCTAGTTTCGACTTAGCATCCCATTGCTTCCTTTGATTTTTATGTATATATGCGTATACTTCGCAGCCAAAAACTTTGAAATATTTAATATCGCTTTTGTATCCGTGCCATAATTCAAACGGGGTTTTGGCTTGTATACATGATTTTCTACTACGGTTGAGTACATATGCGGCTGAGTTTACAGCTTCTGCCCATAGGCTTTTCGGTAGATGCTTAGCGAGAAGCATCGTCCGCGCCGCTTCTACGAGTGTACGGTTTTCTCGTTCGGCCTTGCCGTTTTGTTGCTTGGTATACACTATGGAACGTTGATGCTTGATACCGTTTTCAAATAGAATTTCACTTAGATCTTTGCTGATGTACTCAAGCCCATTATCAGTTCTTAATATATTCATTTGTGCATTTGTTTCTTTTTCCATCCGTTGCATGTAGTTTATAAAGCAATCTTTTATTTCTTTCTTATGTTTTAAAAAATGGAAAGTAATGTAACTAGAGTAATCATCTTTGAATAATAAGTAATATTTTGAAGCACCAAGAGAACGGCCTCCATTGGGCCACAAAGATCTGACTGAATTATTTCACTTATTCTACTTGAACGTTTTTCACTTAATGGAAATTGGCTTCTATGCATTTTACCAAGACTACATGAATCACAAAAAGAATCATTTTCTTTTACGTTAAGATTGTTAATAAGAACATTTTTTACGTGTGCAAAATTTTGATTTACAAGTCGTTCGTGCCAAAGTTGCAATGAATTTTTATTAAAATCTTGTTGTACATCGTGTTTCGCAGCTAGAGATTTGTCAAATTTATCAATTTTAATTTTCATGAAAAAAAGATTTTCACCTTCGGGTTTTTCACCAACGATTACAGGTTCGTTATTGCGATAAAACGTACACATATTTTTGTCCGATTTAACAATCATTTGTTTCTCAAGTGCCGCACACATTGAAAAAAGGTTGAACTTTGATTCCGGAACATACAATACATTGGATAAAAATTTCTTATTCCATTGTTTTCTATTAAAAGCGGTTACATTTATACGACCTCTGCCTTCAGCATAAACTATATGCCCATCGCCTAGACGGATCGGTAACATATCAATACAGTTATATGTTGCGAACCACTCACGCTTACTTGACATGTATTGTGATGCGCCGGAGTCGAGAAGCCAGCCTGTTGAGAGTTCGGAGTGATTCGCGGAAACCAGTACCTCTCCCATTAGAGCGTCGCTGCTTTTCGGAATATTGTTGTTATGGGAGCGTCTTGAATTCGAACCAGACGACCGTTGAGAGCTTCTTCCTTGAGTATGCCAGCAATCGCGCTGCTTATGTCCGAATTTCCCGCAATTCCAACAACCTTCATGTTGACGTTGTGGGGTAGTGTTTTCATTGAAGTGACTATGTTGGTTGCTCACTTCATGCCGTTTGCTCTCTCTTTTTCCCTTGTTTTTCGAACTTTTGCGATACACTGTTTCTTGTTACTAAGGCTATTGGAAATAATCATTTACATTCGACACATCCACTCATCATTTTGTAATGCGACTTTATTCACGCTATGTATATCTATAGCAGAGGGCGTTGTGTGACAGTGCATATACATGTATGTGTGTGTCGCCCTCATCGATGACAACCCCTGCGTGCATCGCTCTGTGCGGTTAGTCGCGTCTGGCCCACGACGCTGTAGCCATCACAAAAATGACTTCTACTGTATCACTGAATAAACGTTACTCAATCTTTTCATCGACTTGTGCATAATTCCAACCACGCTGTTATTAATATCAATAAAGGCAGCGTTATTTTCGGTAGTCTCGTATTTCGTTAATCGAGCTTCTTCCATGATTAACCTGGAAGTCAAATTTTCTACAGTTTTTTGTTCGCTTGCCAAAGAATCCCAATCAAAAATTTCAAATTTCAATCAAAAATTTCAATTTTTGATATACGAGTTGCTATATAATCACTTGGGTCTTTTCGGAATCTAAACCATTTTTGTTGTAAGACATGCACACTTGTATCACTTCTACTGTCGTACACTGCATGTAATTTATCCCACATTTCTTTTGACGATTGGCAGTTGAGAATAAGCATCATGGGTTGTTTTTCTATTGACGTAACAATATACTTCTGTGCTATACCATCCCTTTTAAAAAATTCTTTTGAGCTTGTTTCGTATGCGGCCTTTATTTTCGCTGTTGCATCTTCTGCAGGAGCGGTTGGCATTTTGGTTGTACCAGTGACCACATCATAAGCATCGTACGTTACCAATATAACACGTATTTGCAATTTCCAAAGGCTCCAATTTCCCGCACTTTTTAACTTAGTAACTCACTAAATCACTCTTCATTTTTACTACTTTTGCACTATTGCACTATGGCTGGCTGAGTAAAAAAAGTAGGTGTCCACACAGTTCAGATTGCACAACCGTTTTTTTTTTGTGTGTATAGCAACTATCGCGAGAGCAATTTCGTCAACGGTAAAACTGCCACAATTTTTACCGAAGCTTATGAATTGTGCCAAATTAGATACTTTTACCTCCTTTAATGTTACCTGGGCCCATAACCTGATAAAGGAAATAATGGAGGTCCAAAATATGTATATATATATATATAATACGTATATAAAAGGTCACTTATGCGGACACTTTTCAACATGCAACATCACTTGTGCTGACACGGACGGACTTATGCGGACGTCAACATAATGTCAAAATTTTTTCTGTAGTACAATAGTACTTATGCGGACTATTCAGTATTTTAAGGGCACTTGTGCTGACACAAAAAAAATTTTTTTTTACATTTTTTGATAATTATTTCTGCACTATTAGAAGCGGGCGCCGCAGGCGAACAACATTGGGGGTCGGGGGTTGTGGCGTTTTAGGTTATTATACAATTAGAGCAAATTTTATAAAAATGTCAGCATAAGTACACATACATATATATATA
>UELU01122021.1:0-22760 GCA_900490025.1 Megastigmus dorsalis
AACTTTGGTAATACGCATTTTTTTAAAATTATGACTACATGAATCGAAAGTTCAGACAATTTACGTCGGAAATGGCTTATCTTAATTTTGTTCAGGACCGATTTCATGCTAAATAGAGTCGATGAAAAAAGTCTGGAAGAAACGTCCATTTGGGACTTAATGGGTTAATCATGTAAGCATAGAAGCCTTTAAGGCAGCTAACATTTTTAACTTAGATCGATAATTCATTAAAATTGCATTCCCATTCCAGCTTCTATTTTTGCAAGTCTACGCAATTAATTGCAATTGCGAGTAAATAGAGAGCACAAAGACATTTTTTTCATTTTAACTTACTTTTTAAAGCAATTGTGATGCAATCTAAAACTTTTATTAAATTTTATACTTTCATTTTGTTATCTTGCATAAAATATTTTTATAAAAGAAATTTTTTTTTCCCAAATTCAATTTTTAGAATTATATTATTTTATAAATAATTATGTAAAACCATTGCATTGTATGAATTGTTGTTTCATATACTTTGTTCAGGAAAAAAGAAGAAAATGGTATTCAATGTCATTTATCAAGAAGAATACTATTTTTATATATACCAATTTATCTTTCAGGTTTTTAAAAAAAAGGGGATTTATCTTTACTAGCTTGAATTCATAGTCTGAACAAAGATGCGTGTTTATGCATCTAAAGTCACATAATCTAAAATCTGATATTTTTTTTCAAATAATTATACAAGACAGATAGGAATCCTATCTTGAATTCTTTATTTGTCATTCTTAGTATTACCTAACATCATTAGTACATTTAGAAAATATTGAGAAGAAAAAAATTATCTAATTTTAATCAATGAACGATTTTTAACAATATTTATGTAGGTAGTAATACCCATTTAAAAATAAATAGAATCTACCAAATTAAACTCACAATAACTAAAAATAAGGATTCAAAATACTTACTACTCTTTTGCATCGACTTTCAAAACATTGAATAAATCCAAAAACTAATTAGATTCTCGCATAAAATCTTTCCATATCGTACTAACATCAGTATCACACGCGCAACGCATCGACCGACCCTCGCGCAAGCAGATTCACCTACATGCACTTCGATGTATACTTATAGGAATCGATGGACCATAAATGAAAAAACCTGCCGGCTAATGCACCTATACACACGCGTCACGCTGTACCCGGCTAACGTATTCATATACGTTAATTTTCAAACACACGCGGGAGAGAGCCATGCGATGCACTTGTAGCGCACGGCATGTAATGTAGCGTGTCATGTTCATGCACATGCAATATCGTAACCCTATTTATACGTATTAGAGAAGCATTTCGAGCCGATGCGTTGTGAGCTCGAAAAGATTTTCCCAATCTTAATCTGGCGTACGGGCTGAATTTTATGAAAAAATAGATAAAGTTGATATCAGTGATTTTGATAGATCTAAACAGGATGTTATAGAATAATATAATTATATACAGACTTTTTAAATTATTGTATTTTACTTACAACAATAAAATAATGAATGTATTGCTGCGTTTCTAACACATTGCAAAGATTTTTCTAAGTTTTTAAGATTATTATAAGTCCTTAGAGGAACCGCAATAAAGATGTAAAGTACATCAGTAATTTAAACAATTTCTTAACATTGAGTCTAAACAAGTTTCTTTCTCTAAACAGATCTAGAACCGTCTAAACAGTCTAAACAGATTTCTAAACAAGTTCTTCAAACATTGAGTTTCTATACCAAAGACAGTGAGCATATACTAAAAAATTAAGGAGAAAAATATGCTGTAATGAATATAGATAATCCATTTTTTTAATCAGTACTTATATAAGTAGATAATAGTGTAATATTTAGGGTACCGTTACTATATAACTCGTACTTTTTGACAGATAGTGCGGTGATTTAAATAATAAAATTGATAATGAATCAGACACTCGATACATAATTTTATCTTTATTTTATCAATGCTGAAGAAGAATTTTTAAAGAAGTTAAAAAAGAAGTGATTTCTCTACTATATTTTGTACACACAATACATAATCATTATGGTGTCATAACGCTATCACTTTTCTGGCAAACAGAATCTGTCTGGCCCAAATCTTCACGAAAAACACCATTTAGCAGACAAATTCACCAAACAAATTCACCAAGCACCCGCCATCCTCGCCGGTTTCAACGTCACACAAAGCCCGCGCACACACAAGCAAACAGCACACAGCACACAGCCAACTCGGCCGGAGAGATCGCATTCAGCGCCTCCCGGAGCGGAGCCCGTCAGCAGCCCGGGCTTTGCTCTGCACCCGCGTTTCTGTTCCCCTCGTCACTTAGATCTCCCTTCGTTCTCCCTCTGTATATACGTGCCTATGTGTATATCCATGAGACTCTGAGAGTCTCTCTCTCAGCAGTCTCTGGTACTAGCGCGCATGTTTACGCGCGCAGGCCGTCGTCTCCCGTGTACTGCAGCAGCGGCACAGTAGCAGAGAGAGAGAGAGAGAGAGAGAGAGATTCCGTGTGCTGGCTGAGTTGGCTCCCGCTCTCTCCACGAAATGTATGGCAGTGGCCGAGAAACGTCGTTCTCGCGTGCACGCGTGTAGTATAGCCGCCGTCGCGGGGCCACCGCCGCCGCCGCCGCGCTACAGTGCAGCAGCCGCCGTCGCCGCTCGTTTAACATACCCCTGCACCCGTTATTATTATGCGCGCACGTGGAGGAGAAGGAGGCATCGTCATTGTTGCTCTTGGCGCGGGCGTAGGACGCGATTGTGGCATTTGTGCAGCAGCAGCAGCGAGGAGGTGTAGCGGCTGCTGCAGGACGACGACGTCGTCGGCGGGTACGAGTGAGGCCGAGAGATGCCGAGCCTCGTAGCGTTCGGCAGGCGCTGGCGCATTGGAAGCGACGACCTCTATGTGCCCGGCTTCCTCCTCGCGACCCTCCATTTCGCTCAGTAAGACGCTTGTTTACATTATCATTAGTTTCTTCATTTGTACGCGTATAGGTTTTGCGCAGTTTCGGTCGTGGATTAGCCGGTTTTAGTTAAGGTTAGTCGATATTTGAGGTTATGAAGATGGGCGGAGCGGACGAATGTTGTTTACCGTTTTCGGAGCAGAATGTTTCGCTCTGCTAATTGAATGACTGATGAGGATGATATAAGTAGGTATATAGACAGATTCGGACAATCTTATCGGTGTCAAAAGGCAGCAATTTTGTTAATCTAAAGTAAAAGTATTTTTCATTGCGTACTAATTTAATAAGCGTTTGCGAAGCGATTTATTGATCGTAATGTTTGTCCCTGTTTAATAAAAAGACGAAGAAATTAATACTTATATTATAAAAAATATATTATTTATTACGCGTGTAGAAGGAAAATTTCTGTTGAAATATATACGTACAACGTCAGACACTACATTATGCAGATGTAAGGCGCTTGTATATTTAGATTTCGCAAATTATGCAAACCGCCAATGGATATTACGTGCATACCTACTGTGTTTATTTACTGCATATACTTATCATCGACGTGTGCGCTATATTTTTATGGGTCTCAAGTTTACGTCGTTGAAATGCAATGAAAACATTTTTTTAATTTAAATTTCTTTTACTTATTGTGATGTTTGCTTAAAAATTATTTAAATAATTACCATTCGTAAGTGTATAAACAACGTTTAAGAAAAATAAAAGTAAATTTAGATTAAATAAAAGTAAACTTAGAATAAATAAAAGCATTAAATTTTTCATAGAAGTTCACCAATGCAAACTTTAAAATCATATATTTTTAATGTCAATAATTTTTGTTTTTTCGAATTCATATTTTACCTTAAATTCGAGGGTATTTTAATTTTTCAGTGCTCTTTTGTGTCTGTATTTACTGCTAGAATAATAAAGTTATTAAATGCAAAAATGTTTGAGAAACTGAAAACAGCTGTTAATTAAAATACGTCGGTGTTTTTGTAAGAAGCGTCTAGATAGAAACAACATCCCGATAACCGAGACGAAATCTCTCGTTGATAAGAGAAAATTCAATACGAAGGTCATTGGCGTCGTCCGCTACATCGAGAGAGAGAGAGAGAGAGAGAGAGAGAGAGGGAGAGAAAGGGGAGAAAGGCGGGCTATATCAAACAACGAGTCCCCCGCCAATTTTAAATGGCAAAAAATATCTATTCCTAGAATTACCATATAGCGATATTGATTTTTGAAACTTTTATCAAAATATAAAATAAATTCAAAGCAATTATCGCAGTGAATTTGAATATAACATTTATTACACTAAATCGAGAAAGGTTTCAACCATTGAGTTATATTTTTTTTATCGAATACCTTTTTTGCTGAAACTTGGCGCTGTTGAAATACATTTATACCCTAAATATAACCAAAATATCGGTCATTTGACCAAAAATATTTATACCCAAAACAAAAACATACCGAAGGGATATCTATGAGTATCTAACAACAGAAATAGCTAATTTTGAATTGTTCATAAATAATTTGAATGCAACAATTTTTCTCTTTGATAGATTGAAACGAATATTTACTTGAATTTAATAATTCATTTTTTCAGTGCAAAAATGCCTGGATATATTTGGATAAAGCTTCATAAAAACTTACGATCTATTAGTCTATCTGGATTGAAGCTCCCCATACATCTGCATTACACGACCGCGGCCCAAAACTTTACAATTTCATCAACCATAATAACTTAAGTAGTACTCTGAAAATTTCTCGACATATTTTACCGCTCCGAGCAGCAGCAACAGCAGCAACAGCAGCACACACCTCGCACTCCGTCGTCGAATTAGGACAAACAAGTCGTTAAAGAAGCGATCACGCGTACCATTATAATTAAGGTAAAACTATAGGGAGTTAGAGTTAGAGTGAAAGGACACACACAAGAAACAGGAAAAAATATTGAAAATAACATTGGTTATACTATAACTATATACGTGAGAAAAAGGAACAAATACAAAGAACAAAACTATCATTCTGAAATGTATAGATATATAAGTTACCAATTTTATTCTGATATATGTTCCTTATATTTCTTCTTTTTTAAGTCCAGTTCTTAAGTTTCCGCGAAACTTGAGGCAAATTGGCGCCCACAAGGTCTTCCTCCAAACGTCCCCTAAAGCGCGAAACGCTGGGAGAATTCAATTTCCCGCATCGTCGGCACTGTGATGTACACTGCGATGACTTTCATTTCTGTGCATCTGCTTAGCTTGTGCGTCCCTTCTGCTCACACTTGACTTGGAATGCAGTGTCATTTATAAAAGTCTTCTTGCACTTTCATGCGTGAATATTTTGATGTTAAGATGAAATTAGATGTGAAATAAGTATTATTTCTGGTTCTTTTCTTATTAGGGGTTTGAAACTTATTTTTATGCATAAAAATATGAATTTGCCGAAGTTTGCGAAGACTCGTTTGATGGCTAAAGGCCAGCATTAATTTTAGTTACATTGTTGAATACTATATTTAATTCCCTGTTAGAGATCTTGGCGAATTGTGGAACTCTAAAATGTTATGTTCATGGTAAACCTAAAGCTTGCACAAAATAAAATGTATTGTTCACTATAATATTTGTCAGTCATAATCAAGTTCACTATGAAGACAATTTCTTTTCCTTTGGCACATGTATTGCATATATTTAACATATCATTAATACATACTTAAATGAACAATACAGATGAATATCATTTAATTCACACATCATGCTACACTAATGCAGTACTTCTGTAATAAGTTACAATTATTTATATATATATATATAACTCGATTAAAATATAGACAAATGTCCAAAAGTGAATTGAACATTTAATCATTAAAAAATAAAATTTTTCATATACAAGATTTTTCAACATTCCTATGACAACGTAATTGCACTAATTTTTCAACCAAGTCTTCGAGTATAGAAAATCGTGAGAAACGTTTAGAGAATTTGACTAGGCTTGCAACAGCGACGACAGATAATTGCGGCACGATGACATGACCAAGTTGAACTTGTCACAACGGTCATTTAGGAAATCCAATAAATTTTCCCACCCCGGCATCGGCGACCATACAGAGAGATACGTGTGCACTGTCTTCCTGCGCATATGCATATATAGGGGTCGACGCTATGTCGCTCGAGGAAGACGCGAGGAAATGTGGTGGTTCGATATAGGCTTTCCCTCGAGATCCGATACATGTGATGTCTGCGCTGCTCTACACTTTTGCCGTCGATACTCGCTTTCAGGGTTCATGATTCGTTGGATTTCTTAGACTATATGTACCTTGAGAGAGATGAGTTGATTTGGATGTTTTTTTAACGTATACATATAAGTATATAGAAATATTTTTTTGTCATACATTAGCTGATTGTGGTTATATTATCGTTACGATTAATGAAATCGATGGTGAAAAAAAGCTAATGCTCGTTCAATATACTGGATTTTATAGGGACTATATATACCTATTTCATAACTGCATAATGGACTATCCTATATTTGCGATTGCTATTGTTTATTATCAATTGGTTTTAATCAAATTCAGCTAATATTTCACGAATATCTACGATCATAATCATTATCAAGCTCATTTATTTCTCATTAGCAGATTAGATCGTCCACCACGAGCGAACCCATTGTCACCACAGCAAAAAAAAGATAAAAGAATCCGTAAATACCTTGATTTATATTCAGCGAAAGAAGAGTTTCCTTTATCCGCGCCAAACTTTCCTTCCTTCGTCCTCTTCACTCGCTTCCTGTGCACATTTTATCAAAGGACGAAAGAAAAAAAAAAGGTGCGCGCCCTCGGAGCGAAGGGGTGGTTATAACCAGGTCAGCCGTTGGCGCTCGCCTTTTTCGATTCTCATCGCGTGGGAATCGCAAAATAAAAAGAAGGCTAATGTCCGTAGACACGCTGCGGTGTGTATTATATTATAGCAGCAGCGGCAGCAGTGGCGGCTTCGAAAGGGAAGTATACGTGCGCGACCCTCATTCGTGCGATGCATTTTTGCATAACTGGTGTACTTGAGAGAGAAAGAGAGAGCGTGAAAAAAAGAACCTTCGTACGCGAGCGGGTAAGATTTTATGCATGATGTTGTGCTGCCTCTACTTCAGCTTCTGGTGGAGGGAAAAAGTGAGAAATTTAAGTGTGCTAGTGAATTGGTGCACCCATAATTAACGAGCTACGACATTTGGAGAAATCTATTGGTTTCATCTGGATTCAACGGAAACGACATAGAATAATTACTGGGATTGGAATGATTGAAGAAATAATAAACATAAACATTAAAGCAGCTCAAAAATTATACCGGCAGTATAATTATTTTAAAATATGCGAGATATGCTAAATCTGATCTTTCCTTCACTTTTAAATTTACCGATAATAATAAATGAAAAAAATAAAGCAATGTAAAATGTACAATTTTATTTCTTTCACTATTCTCTCTTTCTCTCTCTCTCTCTAGACGACGTTTTTCCGAGCTCACGCAACTTCACGGAGGAATGAATAGTTGATGCGCGTGGGCGAGATGATCTGCATGTATACGCTTTTCACCTCGCCTATGCGGCTCTTGCAGTGAATCATTTAAAAGCGACACCGTCCTCACGAAGTCGTAGCAGCTTTGCTCCCGAGCTTGGACTGATAAAATGTAAAAGATATATAGAATCGTTCACCTGCAAGCTTATAAGTTGGAATTGGATGTGTCGCTATAGCTTCTTGTACATTATATACATTTTTCATTCATCATTCTCTATGATAATAAAGTCCTCAAACATTATCTTATAAGAAGGGGCTTCATTACTTTTCGGAAAATTTTAATAATGCTTTTTATAAGGTCATTAGATAAGCTTATCCGGTTGCTTCGATTCTCTACAACTCGATTTCTTCTTTGCTTTTCAATTAGGATTTATAAAGGTATTAAATTTACTATCACAATTCAAGTTTGGGATGATAAATACTACAAAATTAAACAAACAGATTTATTTTTTGTAACAAATATACGAAAATCCCCTAATTTATCGGCAACATATTGGAATACAATAAATATACGAAGCCCGAGTAAATATTTGTCACACAAAGAAATGCTTTCACGAGAGGCCCGCCATCACAGCAATATTCAATATCTCTCACTTTTTACCGCAAAGCATTCAAACGAAGCAGCACCGACTGACACACGCGAAGCAATAAAATTCCACTATGAAGTGCTCGTATATTTGATTCTTAAATGAAGATGCCAAGGAAATGTATACTGTGACACAATAATGCTTCTGCGCGCAAACGAAACATTTTCAAATGTATTTTATTGCTCCATTTTCGTCATTACGGTTGTTATATTTTAAATTTTGGTATTTGCATTAGAGCTTTGACCCATTGAGTCCGAAACTTATCTTTTGATAATGTCACTTTTTATGTAAACGCTCTTAAAAAATTTCAAGCACTACGTTTTTTTATAGTTTAAAGTCTTATCTTACAAATTAGAGCAAGATGAGCTTTATATCGAGGAATTAGTTGGATTTACGGCAAAATTTTTCCTCAAAAAGTATATTAAAAAATCTAAATTAGTGGTAAATCCCGAAGAGTAGAGATAATGACGTTTTTTTTAAATTTTAAAAATTCCACACATAAAAAAAAAATTTAGTCGTGCACCTATTTCGAAAAATGTCCTAATTCGGCTAATTCTAGTAACGGCATATGAAATATAATACTTTCATCTATCGATAACATTGTGCCTAAAAGTGGTTCCAGATGGTCGATCTTTCAGGACATTCACATAAAATTTTAAAGTATATTGAAAGTAGAGTAAAAAATCGTCCGTTCAGAACATAAGGTTAATAAAGTCTCAATTATTAGTTAAAGAATTTAAAACAATTTATTTTTATTTTCAGCTGTTTTCCTTTCTGAATTTCACAGTATATACGACAAAGTAATTTTCTCATTAACAAGACCTATCCTTTTTGTGATATGCATTTTTTACAACTGTTTTACAACAATGTAAGACCATCGAGTTTTTTTTTATATTCACTCCTCTCGCTGAAAAAAAAAACTGTGATTTTAACCTATTTATGCACCGCGCACAGTCGATTAACTCTCGAAACTTTTTGTCCTGCATGTTCATTAATTGAAATTAATATATACTATATGGTTATAAAAATAAATTTTTTTTTTCGTGTTCGGTAAAAACATTCACCCTGACCCCACAGTATTCCGTTGTTTTTCGGAATATAATAAACCAAAGATACGCAGGCAAAGGTAAAACATGAAAACTTTTAACGCAGTGTTTTATAAAATCATGTTACTATACATAACCATTGAACGCCGGCAGCACTCGATAAATTGCTCACTTCGTAATTACTTAATCCAATCCAATCGATATCCTGACCGCAATGACATAGGCGCTCGTGTGCACTCGACGCAATACATTGGCTGTGCGTTTTATTAAAATACTGCAAAGGCAACCTGGTGGCACGTTTTGCAGAAATGAAAAACTCCTTGCGTGCGATAAATTTGCAAAGCGCACTCGCTTACAAACGGCAACTAAAACTAAAACCACAACCACATCCAATCGTGTCTAAAACACTCGTTCGCCATCGTTACACCTCTCGACTGGGGCACATAGATGGATCCGCGACAAAAAAAAGGGGTGGAATTATTCCCAGCGGTGCCGCCGTATACGCAAAACGCAAAAGAGCCGCCGTCTCCGCCACTGCGCCGCTCTAACGTCCCTCAATAGCCAACTGTAAGCTCTACATACTCTGCATCTCCTCTTAGAATCGAACGTGAAACGTCGCTATATACGCTTTGTCGGCCACTAATTAGCGCGTAGAATCACCGCGGGTGTGCGCACACACACACACACACACACACACACACACGCTGCTGCACACACACACGCGCGTGTTTCGGAAAGGGGAGCGAGATGCACACATGGGGGGTGGCGATGGAAGCGATCGATACATATGGAAAACGACGTAGTTTTATGAGTCGAAATATCGTCGCGCCACGTGTACGCGTTCTTTTTTCAACTTTTTTTTTGCAGCAGTTTCTCGCGACTTTTCGGAAATTGCGCGTTGGTCTCGATCGTTCGCCATCCACGAGAATGACTATTGGATGTAGCTATGTATACGGTGCACGAAAAATGTTTTTATCGGGGACTCGAAAAGGGAGGCTTTTGAAAATATTACCTGCGAATCGACAGATAAGAATTGTGAAAAGTGTATTTGTGCGCGGAAAGTTTTGCCGCTTAACCTGCAATTTGTATACATTGTGAAAAGTTGGGAAAATGTAATATGTATGATACGCGATAAATTTCATCTGCGCCAGAGCTCGGCAAACTTTTCACTTTGATGCTAAGAAGTGCTTTACGACACGACGAATTAGCGTTAAAATGCTTGGTATGTACACGGACCAACCCCGAAATATCCTGTGTATATTTATTATTTCCATTTTGCCTCGGCGTTGCGCTCTAAGCCAAAGTTTTGGCCGAAATTGTAAATTTTCGTACTGAATGAACGTGTCATAAATATAACGCGGCTTGACATAGTGTGTTTCGAGCACGAGCACAGTTATAGATTACATGAATATATTTCCATTCACGTCTGGCATTATTCAGTCGGTCTGATGATGGAATCATGTATCCATTGTCAAAGTTTAACCAGAATTTGACTAATCTGGAAAACATTATCTTAACCACTGCTTTAAATTCATTTTATTTTTTACTAAATTTATACGGTTTTGTATTTCGATGTGCTATTCTATTTTAAGTAAAAATTAACAAAACTTTGTAATTATTTTAAGTATCCAACTCCTTTTCTAAGATTAAAGACAAACTTTACAGGTCAATTTATTTTTAAACATATTGCACATATTTTTTACTTATATAGATAAATATTTTTATTATCAAGATAAACGAACATCAACTTTCATTATCTTCACTTCACACTTTTCAATAATTTTGGCTTTATCAGTTTTAATAATTTTTGCTATCTACAGCTCAGGGGCCTGGGGATCTCTAGATTTGCCAAAAAAGATATGCATTACTGTTTACGTACATACTTTTGAACTGTAAATTAGAAAAATATGAAAATTATTAAAAGTTCGCATAATAAAATATAACCAGTCACGAATATCATCAAGGAAATCACCGCATCGCACAAACACAATACCAATCGAACTCAATTCTAAGTATTTAACAGCCACGCGTCATTGGTGTCACACCTACTACTCTTCCTTTCGTCACAATGCCTCCTCTCTTTTTCGCATCGCACAGCCTGGACCAATTAACAATTCAGCGTCTGCCTCTCACTGCACGCGTTTGAGAGGCGAACGTTACGTGGGCCGCAAACGCATATTGATTCCCGAGCCTCCCACTCGGCGTTTCCATTAATATCTAATAAGCGCGCGAGAGAGAGAGAGAGAGGTGAGAGAATGTTGTGTAAACGCGCGCGCGTCTGCCTCATGGGTTGCGATTGTCTAAGCCTGTTGCGCTCTAATTAAGGAAATCCTGGTTAACGCCGCGCGGATTGCCCCGGAGGCTCTCTTTCGCTTTTCGCGTATGGAACGAATGGGCGCGACGACGGTTTTTCCCGCGCTCAAAAGTGAGTTCCGCGATTCGGTGCGGCCCCTCTGCGTTTGCCCTGGCTAAAAAGCTTTGTTTCGTTGATGACCTGCGAGCTGAGTGCTTCATTTAACGTTTTGGTGCTGGGGATTTTCACGCTTCTTTTTTTTTTTTCGTTAGTTGGAAGGTTAGTTGGATTAGTTGCGAGCTAAAATGAGCATGGTATTTTGTTTATGGAAAAAAAAGGTTTTATAAAAGGGAATTAAAAAATGTAAAAAAAAAAATTGAGAAATTTTCAATTTTGATTGCATGATATATGGAAAAAAGGAATTTTCATTATACAACCATTTTACATACATATTTTCAGAATGCGTGCGATAACTAATAATTAAGTAAATTACTTACTTGTTCAAGAATAGTAACATAAATCTGTCTGCAATGATAATCCAATTCATCAAGACAATTGAGCCGACAGAGTTGTGTTTGACTTGGGCAAAGTTAAAACTCATGGGTTGAATTACACTCGGTTATCTCTATATAGCTTAGTCTGCGAAAATGCTTTTGATTGCATTTGCATAGCTTACCATTAGCGACTTGATTAATTTAATTACAATAAAGGTGAAAGATCGATAATTGCCAACATTCGTCTCGTTACTGACTAAAACTAACTTTATGCATTCGATTCTAACCACCCCATTATTCGTTCAATGAAAATTTTCACCGAATCAATTTTACTTTCGTAACAAGCATTTTTATAGTGCGCACACAAGGCTTATTTCCTTTGTTTCACTTACGGTCCGGCCATATTTCACTTCACGCATGTATACCTGCTTTCCTCCTTAACTAAAAATGCTCGCTTCTCTTTTTATAATGTATTAGCATAAAGTGTAACAGGAACAAGCTACGGGCTTTGTGTAAACGTAACGCAACACTCGTTGCGACTGGCTGGTCTCTACATATACGCGAAAGTGCATGTGCGCGTCTAGTAAATACAAATATATGGATGAGTGCGTGGAATCTAGATATACGAGAAACTCGAGAATCGTGTTCGTTTTATTTTTAAAACTTAATTTGATGTTGGTAATTAACGTTTTTGTTGTGAAAACGTATTTGATGTCGTATGTAACGAATTGTTACGTATAACCTTGACTGAGAAACATTAATTCATTATATTATATTATTATATAATATATAGAATTACCTGCAATTGTTACGTAAAATTTAATAAAATAATGGTTATGAAATTTAATTTAAAAATATTTTCGAGGCGTATAAATTCATATATGAATTCAAATAATGTACATAAAAGTATTCCACGATTTTTCAGGGCATGTACTACATCTCATCGTTTCGTTTTTTTAAGCTAAATTCACCGAAAATATTTCAGGCCATGATTTGGAGTATTTAAAATTTCTGTTTAAAAATGAAATCGTTTAAGTTTATTTTATTTAATTTATTTTATGCCCCATTATATAATATACTGTTACATCCTTAAAGTAGATTACAAGCAATTTAGTTATTCCTCGAAATACAAGTGATTGCTTACTTAAAGAGTTTCTAAAAATAATATCAACATAGCATATTCAGCATTAGACTATTCAATAAACGTCCACGTGTTTGGAATTTCAGAATTGAAATTAAGCTTCTTAATTAAGTCAATTTCAGAAAATCACTATAAGTTAACTTAAACGTTATTGTAATGTAAAACTGCGTTGTTTAGCTTTTTGTATGTACATTGTACTATTATACTTACTCTATTTTTATTGTTATAAAACCGCGTATATACCAGAAAAAATATTAAGTAAGATGCTTTACGACAATATTCCATTGGTTGTTACAAATTTTTATGAAAAACGATGTGCCATTTATGTCCCACTTAAAAGCTCGTTACGCCCCACTTACAGCGAGGCACTTTGAGCCTTCCAAGACTTTTTTCCCTACCTTTTAGCAATTAAAAAAAACGTACACCCTTAATGCTTGGTTTTCAAACACGCAATTCTTTCGTAAAGAAAATTTTATGATTGTCCCATCCTTTGCTAATATAATGAAGCTTTCCAATCCTTATATATAGAAAGTGTAAATATTATACTGAAATTTTAACTTTAATCCCGCCTTTAATCCCATTTAAGAGGAAGCCGGTGGGGCATAGTTACGTATCGATATTTACCGTCATATATAATATTTTCATTTACTTTTCAATATTTTAACATTTTTCGAGTTAAGCCCAATTCTTTGTAATCCACGAAATTCGGCTCAACTTGAAACAGGCAAAATATGGAAAATTAAACGAAAAAAGTATGAAATTGTGTAAATGTCGTTAGCTATACTCGACCGGTAAAAGTATTCTCTTCAGGAGCCAGATTCAATAATTATTATAACCACGATGCTATTAATTATCCATCTGTAAAACCACGACCATAAAAATACGTTATTTCTATACACCAACTCCAAATCAAAGTCGTTAAAACGGAGCTCCCAAAGCCACTTCTACCCTTAAACACTAGAGCAACAGCAGCTCACCACAAACGATTCCCTACAGAGCTATCAGCTATAACCAAACCTATACCGACAAATCAAGCCTCCAACCGCCATGCCAAATCAGAAAAAAAGAGCTAAAGCATCGTAATCCCTGCGGTTCAAAGTGTACCACCGAGAGAGATTCATGCACCGAGCGAAGCTTATATATATATGCGAAAAGGGCAGGTCGCGCGATCGACGCGATTTCGCGGTACACACACAAGCCGGAAGCATTTCCGTTGCTGGTCGCGCAAGTACGATCTGCTGCAGCCGGCTATGTCGCGGACGATAAATTTACCAAGGCCTCCGCAGCGAGCCTCTGGTCTCTCCTAAACCCAACGCCGAGAGGCTGGTACAACCGCAGAGGTCGCGCAGGAGTGTGACTGGGTAGTGCAAGCCTTGTTAAAACTGTGCCGAATGTTAATTTCCGTGGCGACGTTATGCGCGTCGTTATGTGGTCGCTGAACCGAGTTCCGTATACGTCATAAAAGCCGCTCTCGGCCGCTCCCCAGCAAGTAGCTTCGCGTAAACAATGCATATACATCGACGCGCTATCCTATTGACGGAGAGATTGGGACCCGAAGGTGGACCACGTCCAAACGTGTGGACAATGCGCTCTACCTATACATGTTTTGGTATAGTGCGGGGGGATTTCGTCGATATGGTCTAGTGCGCTTTGTGCACGCGCGTTTACGATCCTTTGTTGGGTGAGATTGAGAAAACGCAGTAACCGAGGCGTTGAATTAGTGCGCGGAAGGACTTTTAGAGATGAATCTAGGCATTGATAAGTTTTTGTATAAAACGTGAAGTATATTATAATGCTTTTGATTTTGAATACTACGTAAAGTAGATTTGTTTAGAATTTACCAATCTATTTTAAAGATAATAAATAACTGTTGAAAATACGGCTGGAAAAACTGAAACATGACCTAAAACTTTCTACTGTTACTTGTTTATCATACTTTATTCTTGAACAATATCGATAACTGATAAAATATTTGTTAACAAATATAGTTTTCGCATTTCAAAATTCGTTAACAGTTGGGTAGGATCGAGTTCAGAAAGAAAACATTACGCACGAAGCTGTCCTCTTTTGCAAATACCCTTCCCCGTAACTCTTTAACCTAGATCTTACTCTTGATTTCCTCGCGACCCTATGCCAGTTTTATAATGTTTTTTGTAGTATTTCATGGCATTGGTATTGGCTCAGCATAAATATGTACCTGTTTAGAATGTATGTCAACCCGTTATAGATTGAAAAAAAATAAAAGAATGGATACAACGTGAAACTTCGCGAAAAAGAGAATTCTGTAAAATCTATATAGCGAATAAGTAGTCGTGTGTCATTGTTAATGCAAATCCGGATGTATACATATTTTACGTACCATCTCTTTTCCGTAAAAAGTATCCACCGCAAAGGCTTTTAATACGAGTTGGCGCTTATGCCTCCTATACCTATAATACGTATTCGCTAGCTCAAATGAAGAGGAAAAGCTTCGGTTGGAAAAACTATTTTTTCCATTCGCGGTCGAATCGGCCGGAGTAGGTCGAGGAACTTGCAGGAAAGTTTATATACATATATATACTTTTCAAGTGTACGTATAGTTATGGATGGTACTGCACTTTTGCCGAAAAAGTGTGCAGCAGCGTCGGGCCAAACGGGAAAAATCGAGTGGCTTTAAAGCTTGATTTAAAAGGCCATTACACCTCGACCGTTACACCGGATTTCCCCTCTCTTTTCGGCTGTATTAGGTTCGATGGATCGGGAGCTTTATACACAGAGCAGACACACAAACACATACACACACAGACACGGGCAAGATAAGATGCTCTCTCGAAACGGTATACGCGTCTATTTCATTGCCTCGGGCATCTCGATGTATATATCTAAATTTAACCGTGTGATTATTCTACTTTATTTCGCTGCATCCAGCCCGTTGCATTCGGATTCTACGCGTCGGTACGTCTATTTTAGCATGAAAGTCACCCGGTATGAAAACACTCACATTTCACGAAGCCAATATGCGTTATATACCTTCGATTTATCACTTTTCACCTGCCATATATCGATTTATTAGCAAAACGAGCTTAATATTTATACCCTTTAGCAATAGTGTCGAATGGCAATTTTTAATTCGCTCTACCAAAAATACAAGACGAGCTTCATTATAACAGCTCTCGTCATCGACCATCATCAATCTCGCACACGAAGCCCATCGCTATCATCATCGGCTCGCTGCAGAGTATTTCGCACGCGCGCGCAAGCTCCGCTTTGTCCCCCTCTACATTTTCTATATAAAATCAACCCTTGCGCGAAACGTAATCGCGAGACTGTTCGCGTGACTCGGCTTATGGAAACTAGGAAATTCGGACAACCACGAGATATAGCGTGACGACGGCGTCGGTATGTATGTATGTATATATATATAGAAAAGTCTCATCGAGGACACACGATTACGCATTATATGCGTCGGAGCGCCGTTGGGAAGTCGATATATATATAGAGCTAATATTCATCGCCCGCGACCGTGAACTGCTGTCGTCGTCGCGGCGCCGGGGGACAAAGGCCCATTTATCGCTCCGAGCTTACGCTCTCCCTTTTTCACCGCTACTCTCGGCATCTCTTTAATTCTGTTACACTCCCCCCTGAGTCTGTGAACATGGATGTGTGTGTGCGTGCGCGTGCGTATGTGTGTGTGTGTGTGTGAGGAGGGACGCGATGCATACACGTACACATTAGGACAACATCTTGGACGTGTACGACGAGACAATGGCGACGTTGTTCAGTTTGGGGATCGGAGGATGGTTTGAATAAAATTAATTTTCTTTTTCAACTACAGTATACCTGCTGCAAATCTAAACTATTTCTCTGTAAAACTGAAATCAGCCACCAAAAGAAAAATGGCTAAACTAACTTTTTTATAAATTCGTTTTTGTATTTTCGTAATGTTAACTCTTTTTGATATTGAAAACAATTTCAAGTGAATTCCCATACCACAGCCTAATTTTTCCTTCTCATTCAATTATCATAGCTAAAAAATATTCATTCAATATTTTGCTACACCAAAATGAAAACAAACTGTGTCGCTGCGCAAAGTCCGTTCTTAACGTTGCCAATATACACAACACCACCGGGATTGCATTATACTCGACACATCTCGAACCACCCGTCTCATACATTTCGGGAAAACAGTGGCAACGTCGAGTCCCTGGATAAGGATACATTATACATTGCAGTGTGCGAATGAATACGTGCAGGGGGAGTGAAGAGGGGAGAGAAGCTCGATACAGTAGTCTGAGTGTACGAGCCTTATGCAGGGGGATACAAGTGGATTTGCATGGAGGGGAGAATAGAGAAAGAGAAAGAGAGAGAGAGAGAGAGAGAGAGAGAGAGAGACTGAGCGATAGGGGGCTCAACACCCCAACTCAGGCTCTTGGCATTAAAATCCGTAGGTTTGACGACTTACACCTTATTCCACCCTGATCCTTCTAACTCTCGTCGATCCTTATATGCTTTTTGAATTACAATATCTGACTTATTATACACATGTGTGGAGGTTCTGTTTCCCTGTTCTTCTTGTTTACATATTTAAAGCTGGACTCCGGTTGTGCTTGCGCATACATTGCACATACATTTGTAAACATTGCTTCGTATATATGTAGTTTGCCGGGGCAATTTTTAATTTAGAGCTGTTGCGTATGCATGTTTGATGCGCCGATGAATTAATTAGAGTATGTGCAGCGTATACAACTAGGGTGGGTATGAGAGCGAGAAGTGCGCTATTTTAACGATAGAACAGATTCTACTGGGTAACATTTGTTTAACAATATTTTCTTTTACGGTGTAACTGATTTTTATTTATCACTATAGTTCGGTTCTCGTCCACATTTTTCCAGAAACAAAGTCATTTTTTCACACAGTGATTCCAACACTGAAGCGAAACGATACAACGCAATATAAAATTCCATTTTAATAAACGGTTTTTTAACACACCAATGAGCACAAAAAAGATTACTTTTAATGCCCACTTTATTCGCCCACATCGATAAAGAGAATGAAAAATCCACGCGAAATTTTAAACGAGAATTTCCCATTCATCGCTATATACCTCTCGTAAACTGATATCGTATATTTTTCGAGCCATTAATAGCCGATATGAGCAGGCGAGTGTGAAAAACCGTATATCTCGCGCTCGATACACGATTCATGCCGAAAGCTGTAGCAATATTCCCCGTGTGTGTATATGTGTATACCATAAGCAGGGGGAACGATTTAGCCGGAAGGAATCCGGGACACTAGCTTCCGCCATTTAGCGATTCACACACACACACACACACACCCCTTTCGTCGTCGTCCTTTCATCCATGAGAAGCTCGCCTACTGAAGACGCCTACGAGGGTTACTGGGATATTCGAGCTGTCGAGTTTTTTTAAAAAGTCCCTTTACACCTTTATGCCTTCGCAAATGAGCAATGCTTGATACGATTAATGATAGTATTGGCAAGAGGACTTCGTGCGATCTTTAAGAAGTGATTGTTATAGTTTTTGCGGAGTGTTTGATTGTCAGTGTGTTCCATAAAAGATTGATTCAATGTTTTAATAGTCAACCAAAATATAGACACGTAAACTAGATTTATCTACTGTACTGATTTAATTGGAAATCATTATGTTATTAAGTATATCATTCATTACCTACAGCGAATATACAGGGAATGAGAATATTGACAGAGAATGTCAAAATAGAGGATTATAAAACAATTTATTGATTACGGTATATGTTATTTTCCTTGTCATACTATACGCTCTTTAGCATTCTCAATTTTCAATGTAATAGTTTATTATTTTATAAATCATAAAATTATCTATAAGTAAAAATAAAAATAGCACGTGTTAAACACGTAATCAATCAATTCTACAGGAACTTAATGAATCGCGATTTTAGCATGACACAATAAATATTTGCCTTGTCATCAATAATATAAGCTTTAACAAAATGTTCAAATTTTCTAAAAGTCATCGTGATAAATATCATCCGATTACTTTTATAAGTATCATTTCCAACTCATTTTACAAGTGACACCTAAAAGTATACATAAATCTACATTATACATCTACGTAAAGGTCAAAATTTAACATTGTACTTTTCACACTACTCCCAAACCCTGTCAAATTAGCAATCCAATCAAACTCTAGTAATCCCAGAACAATTTTTCCAAATCAACCTTCAAATCCGTTAGTTCCGAGCTAGAAAGAGCTTTCCAAGCCATTAAACTCGAAAATTGGCATATTGCTATTTTATCCCAGTGCACCGATAGATATACGCTCTCAACCTTCGCTCCCTCTCTCTCTCTCTCTCTCTCTCTCTCTCTCTCTCTCTCTCGTTCTCATTTCCTCGCTCATGTTTACATTAGAGAGCCCGTGATATGTAATACGTGCGAGTGCGAGAATATACGGTATAAATGTCGAGCATATTCCAGGAGATGAGTGCAGTCGACGATATTGACGTTCGCATTAGTCCCGATCGCTTGCTGCCGGAGCATATATATACCGCTGTCTGTGTGTATTTGTATGTGCGCCCATAAAACGTATGTAGGCACGCGGACGTGCAGCAGCGGGACGACGATCGCGATTGAATGGCTTCGCTGCTGTGCGTATCTCTTGGTAATTGCTTTTTTATTCGTCGCCGTGCCTTTTTTGTTTTTGCGTGCCGGGCGACTGTACGCCTTGTTTTCCATCCATTGGAAGCTGCGAAAAAAAAGACTTTTCGGGAGATCGTTTCATTAAATGTTTTGCGTGCGAGAGCTTTCGATCGCGGATTCGAAAGCTTTTGATGTTGTTAATTTAGCGATTAGTTTTTCAAAGGGAAATCGGCGGAATCCGGCGAATCATGGTTTTGCCTGGTATTGTCAGTTTTTCCGACTGATTCGGTTTTCAGGCATGGGGTTAAGATAAAGTGTTAATCATTTTTATTTTAGAAGGAGATTATCTCTATAGTTTTAAAATCCTTCTAATCGTGTATTATCAATTATTCTTATCTTAAAGAAGCCAATTTTAGTCATTATGAACAACATGAGGTATTACTTTTTTGGATTAGGTAATTTTGAAGATAAATTCCGATACAGAAATAAATAAATTTAAACCGTAAATAGACGTCTCTTCGTAATTGTGACCATGCAAAACTTTTGTTCGAAAATTAGACCGCCTACATTTCTGATAAATGGCTCCCCTCATTCAATGCGCTGAAAATCCAAAGATTACGGAACATTATCGGATTCCCAGAACGAGGCCGGAAAGTCGTTACTTCTCTTACCGCGTATTCTTGCGCTTGACAATAAAGACTGTTCTTGCCTCTGCAAACGATTCTAATTTCGTACACAATAACCCCAACTCCCTCGCATAAAACGAACATTAAAGCTCCATATTCATTCGGGATCTTATACAATTGCATATCCGATCTGAGTCCTGGAACTTTCGCACTAACCGGTACTCTATATGTATACGCATCAAACACTTGAAAATTCAATTCCAAAATCAATATCGGAAGTTGGCTTCGTTATATCGATCTTTATTCTTCAGGTTCATTCAATACCGATTATACACGTATATATCTTCGGGATTCTATTCATCGCACGCCTCTTTCTCTGGCAGCATTCTTAAGCCAATTCGCGTTCATGCAGATTCTCATGTGTGCATATAGATATATGCAGCCTCGAGAGGAGGGCTTATAATGCGTCTTTACATGTACGCGCTAGACGAGAGCAAACATCGCGAACGGCTTTTGCATTTCAGGGGTCTGGCATGTCTGATGCGGTTTAGCGGTCGGAAAGACTTTTAGGAGAGACTCACTGCACACTACCAGATGCATGTATATTTATGAGACATGACTTTATACGGGGTGTACGCGTCGTCTTTACGGCGGATCCTTGAATCATGTACGGATGAGTTATTAGATGACTATGCAAATTCTTTTGGCTGCGACTGCTCATGAAACGTTATGTATCGCCTGAAAAATTGAGATTTGGAGATATGAGGTTAGGAAAAATTTTGCGCATTTAGCTGGTATCTGAATTTTAAAAAATTACTTTCTATGTTCAGTAGATTTTTTTGATAAAAATAATTAACTATCGATTTATTGATTTCTGTATATTACTGTAATTTCTAACGCTTATTTATTCTTTTTTGTTTCAGGTAAGTGCCAATGCGTATTGCCATTGATTATTTCATTTTTATGCCTTTTGCAAAATGGGGTAAGTGCATCTTTCTGCGAAACAACAACTGCGAATCCTCTTCTCAGTCCCGTTTAGTTTATTGTTATTTATTCACTCATATAAAGTGAAGTTTAAAATATTTCCTCTTACGCTAACTGATGATTAGTAAATTAAAATCTTTGTGACAATAACCAAATTATAATTCCCTGAAATTTTGTATACCTTTCGGCTTTATGCACCAGTGGACTATTCAGTTATTTTGTGTCTAGATCAAATGTTTCTGGGTTTTGAAAAATAGTGAATACTTTTATACAATGACTAAGAAAGGGGAGGAGACGAACAAAGAACTCTTTAATTTGCCTATTTTATCTAAAAGTCCACCGTCGCCTCAGAAAAGAAGCAAGCAGTCAACATGGATCAAGCTTTCACCCGCAGATTACCGAAACATTGCAGTAGAGCGCAAGCTTCATAAACGGCATATAAAATCAACACCTGAGCCTTTCTCCCTCGCGTGTCATTCACCTCGAACTCTAAGAAAACCCAGAGACTCACTATCGCGTAGCCACTCACCGTTAAAGCCGTAGAGCTTTGATCAAACGGTTCTATTCGTACAACAGCTTTTCGTTGTCGTTGGACTACGAGGAAAGCTCTCTCGTGGATTGCAGTAGCAGCGGCGCTGGTTACCATGCGCGCTTTAGCCCTCAAAGTCACCAGCCTACAAAGGGAAACAGCTTAACGACGTTCGCTCGAGGACGTGCATTTAACCTTCTGGTCTAGGTCCAATACCTTGGCCAGAGGATTTCACGCGTTGATTCACCTGCACAGGTCATCACCATAGCATATGTAATATCAGCTACGTTGGGACAGTTACGTTATATATCCTACGTTATACACTCTAAACCCTAAAGAGTAAAAATTGGCGTAAAAAAGTAGAAATTTTGTGATTCTCCCTTTTCAAAAGTAAAAAAATTAGAATCGCTCTTTTGAAAAGAGTAAAATTGACATTTTACTCTTTTGAAAAGGATAAAATGGTTTTCCCCCATTTCAAAAGAGTAAATTAATAAATTTCTACTTTTTAAAAGTAGAAATCTTAATCCCGAATTTCAAAAGGAGCAAATAAGCAGATTTACTCTTTTCAAATGAGTAAATTAAAGAATTTCTACTTTCTAAAAGTAGAAATTTTAATCCCGAATTTCAAAAAGAGCAAATAAGCAGATTTACTCTTTCGAAAAGAATAAATTAAATTATAATTAAAGTATAAATGTTGAGTTTATTTTAATAAAAGCTAGCTAAAAGTTAGAAATACTTATGATTAATAGTGCTAATCGATCAGCTATAACAATGATTCTAAAAGGCTTACCTCGAAATAGGTTAGCGTAGTCTTCACGAAGCCCTCGGTTCTTCAAATAAATACACAAAGCTTCTGCATTTACATAAAAGTCCTGTAAAATTACGATTCAATGTTTATCAATCCACCTTATTTTATCTATACAATAAATAATATATAAT
>UELU01122034.1:0-14125 GCA_900490025.1 Megastigmus dorsalis
CTGTGTGGTCGTTCTTCACCGCGGTGTGGATATTTCTAGCCTTGCTCACCACCTCCTCTATAGCGATCATCCTTTGTTCTAGCGCATCTAGGGATTGCTGCTCCAATTTGTCGTTCACCATAATTTGGCCCCAAAGCTTCATCAAACTTGGCCTCACTTGAACTGCACTATTTCCACTAGTGCTAGTAGCTGTGGGTGTCAACGCGACCAAGTGATCCACCGCGTGGGTGTCGTTATTTCTGTGCAAATGGCTCCCCTCAAAATCCATGGAGCCGGCGATGACCACCGGGGCTTTCACCCGGTCGGAATCATCGGTGAGATTGATACTCACTTGAGATAATTTGATCTCTTCGCACTTGCTCATCGTTGGTTTTCATTCGGGGTTCCTTCCCCTAGCTAGTTTTTGTCCGCCCCGGGTATTTTATTTCCCCGGTACCATCCATCTCTGGAAGGCGTTCCCCTATCCGAAACCTGGGGAGGCGCCCGATGGGAGGCTAGCAACACCACACGGGATCTATCTATCTATCTATCTATCTATCTATCTATCTATCTTTTTTTTTTTTTTTCACCGGACTCTCTGTGCAACCTATCATCTTTGCGCAGATTTAAGACGGCGATATAGCAACATCAGCTTGAACTTGATTCTTAGTCCTGCCGCGGGCTGCACCTGTGATTCGTTATTCACTCGATTTTAGTGACTTACACTACACGCTTGGGTCAGAGCTGTAAATTTTCTGTATGTTAATTTATTATGTTCTAGCCCATATTCTTATTTTTAAGAAGTGTGAGTGAGAGTGTGGTAGGATGAGTGCATGCGTGATTGTGTTGTAAAGTTTCTTATATTCGTTTTCTTTTAACCAAGACTGATAGATATCGATCGCTTCTTTGTATTAAATTTGTTTATTTGTATTTTAATTAGGACGCTCTGTGATATTACTTTCAAGTTGTAATTTTTCGACGACTGAAACAATGTAAGACTTTCTCAGCTGTAATACCATAGACAGCCTGAAAATGTGTGACTGCGAAAAACCAAAAATAAGGAAATGTATAATCTAAAGAAAAATCAATATGTATTCACAAGTACATTTTGTAAACTATTTACAAATAAACTTATATATGTCTATCTATCTATCTCTCTCCCTACAGCCTATACTCCTACTCATAGCGCTCTCTATCTCTCTCGCGTCGTAGCGTACTCTTTCTCTCGCACGGCAGCATGCTCTCTCTCCCTCTCTCGCGCATACTATCTATCATGGCCGCCGCCTTTCGCCGTGCACGGACACGTGTTGTCATGTTTCTCTTCGTCTTTGCTCGTCTTCGACCTCGTGGTCGATCGTCCTCGGCCTTGTCGTCGGTTGGCCTAGGTGTCGTGGCTCCTCGGACTCGGGAGTGTCCGTGGACTCTCGCCGGTATAGTGCGCTAGTGTGCTGCCGTCGTTGTTTCTCGTCGTTGTCATCGTGGCTGTCGGTGGGCCGTATCGTCGTCAAGGAAGTGTCTCGGAGGTGCCAGCCACGGAATCCTCCAGTGTGCGTCGTGGCCGCGGGCCGTGGACGGCCAGGGTAGCCCTGGTAAGCCGACTTCGGTTTCTCTCTATCTCGCTGTCGTGCAGGCCCAGCCTGTCGCTTTGGTGTCTTCTCTCTCGCTCTCTCTCGCTCCCTCGGATAAACATCAAAAAGAATATTCGCGGTTACGCGGTGTGTTGCATTAGTTTTCGGCTCGGTAGTGTCGTCGGGTTTTCGGCCACGGGACTCGCTGTTCTGGTCGGGTTTTATTTTTAATAATAATTAATACACATTTATACACATCGTAAAAATTTGGACTTACAGTAGTTTTAGATAATTTTTATAAGGTTCCATTTTGAGAGTTTAATATTATAATAAAGTGTTTTTTAAAGAGCATATAACTCGACTGCAGGTCTGAGCTCGAATTTTTGAAATAATCGAAAAAAATAGTCAATTTTTTCTACTAATCTGCTATAATGTTTTTAAATCAGGTTCTAGAATAATTTTGATGGCGGTATTTAAAAAATAAGAATATAATCTATCGTAAACACTATATCTAGAATTTTTGTTAATTATGTTCAAAACGATCACTAGAAACGTAATTAAGAATTATAAAAGAAACTTACTATTTCGTGATCGATCACACGGGCCCAGACGGTGATCTTGAAGCGGTGCTGGGACTTTGAGTCACACGTAAGGAATGGGTTCTCCGCCGCGTAAGGCTGATAATTATGGGCATTGAAGAACCCATCCTTCAAGAATGTACACTCATTCGTCCACAGTGCGCGCCTCGGGAACAGCTCTTCTTCCCTGGTCCGCTCCAAGAAACGTCGACAAAATTTTCGATGCGGAGCGTTATCGCGGAGGAGTAGGGATTGCACCAAGGTGAAGTGGTACGGGTGCAACTTCTCAGCCTTCAAAATTTTCTGCACGGTAGTGTGCGAAATCCCCATCTCCTTCCCGATCGCCCGAGTACTCGTCCGAGGATTTTCCGCCACCTCAGGAAGTCGCACATCCCACGGTCGTCCTTCGCCTATAACAGTCATTACGTTTCCTGTTTCCCGAAGCCGACGTATAGCACCGTCTGTCACGTTGGCATTCGGCTGTTCGGTACGTGGGTATGCTTGTGCGTACTCAGCGACAGCACGAAAAGCGCTTTCCCCATTTTGAAAATACAAGCGTATCATATTAAAATACTTATCCGCGAAATGCGTGGCGCCGCGATTTTGAGCCATGCTGTTGATATATTGATCGTTTGATTAAACAGATCAGACTGAACGAGCAAGACATCGTCTTTTCTTTTTAACTGTATTTTGTTTAATATTGGTAAGATACTCGCAGACCTGTCAATCATACCTATTCCCTGAATGCCCTCGGCGCTCGGCTCACCTAAGCTACCGAGAATTCGATTCAAGTATAGTATTCTGTCTGCGATGATCAAAATGAGCAGAATTTGTATAAAAGTAAAAGTGATATAACAGTCATAATAATGTATACAATGTACAGGGACATACAAAACCGAAATTGATCCTCTTTAATTGAAAAGCTGCTAAATAATCGGTCTTACAGTTATCCTCAAAAATTTATAATCGAGAACTGTGAAACACGAAATTATCGATAAATAATTATTATTAAATTCACCATTTTTATCAAAAAATAATTACTGACTTAAAAATTGGAGATTTTTAAATTATTATTATCCCTACACGTTTCTCTATGAAATGCTAAAATGTTACACAAATGCGGAAAAAAGAGAAGATTCTGGGAGTGATAGGGAAGGTCGATATTTCATACATATATATATTTTTTTTTATTTAAATCAACTTTTTAATGCATAAATATTTTTTAAATCTTGAATCCTATATTCGCTCACTTGGAAGAGGAGTGCATGAAATCGTTATTAAGCGCACTATTTATCACACCAGAGTGAGAATAGCCCTTTAAGATTGAAGTGGTACAAAGCTTACTTAAGCACTAGCCATTTTTTTCTACCCACTTGTTACATGTCATTTCTTCATCTCCAAATTCTCTGTGCGCTTTAACACTCAGTACGATTCTTTACATACTCAGAGCACGGTTTGTCAGTGTCAATGCAACTATAAGATTCTAAAAATGAAGTGCAATTGAAAGCAATACCGAATAATAATATTGTACTTAATATTTTATTTAACAACGAGAAAAAAGAAACTGAGAATCGAGATTGATAAAACGCCAGCAATAGAAACTCTTTAAACCTTTAATTTATTTTGTGATATTTCATATTTCAGTGGTTGGAAAGGATTTTTCTTTTTTTTATTTCGTATCAAGTTGCATAATCTAGATCAATGTCTTGAAAGTGAGTTATTTTACTTAAATTTAAAATAACTCTTTTTTAAATCATCTAAATAAATTAAATACATATTTTCGTAATCCAAATTTAAAAGGTATGAATTTGCACTTATACTTTGAGATGCTCACATACTTTTCATTCTAAATATGTTGCATATCCTGCACTAGTACAATAAGCAGAAACTGTGAATCAATAACAATAAAGATTGGTAATTTAAAAAATTTAAAAAAAATCTTGCTGTAAAGTTATACTTGGAGAACATAGGAAGGATAACGCTACCACGATCGAGCGTAGCTCAGTAACTCTATCGTATAAGAACGCAACTTACGAAAGCGCGCTGCTCCCAATAACGGCGTAAGAGCGATACAAAATAGATGGCAACGCAGCGTCATTACTATACTCGTACGAGAGTTTCGTCAATCTACTTTTTTGGGGGACTTTTTTTGGGGACGATTTTTCTGGACGTTTACGGAAAAAGATACAGCGCCGTAAGCTGAGAAGATGAAACCACTATTTCGGCGGATACACGTTTCATCATTAGTGTGATTTTGCTATAATAAAGGAGCAGCATATTTACACAGGTAAAGTGTAACGAGAAGAAACTGATTAATCGAGAGCGACAAAATAGCATACTGTACAGAATTGATCATTTTGTACTGAATTTTTTAATCTAAAAATACTGAAAGCTAGAAAAAAGCCTTCTCGTAATGGCTTACTTTTAAATAACTTAGAGATAAAGTAAATTTTTATCTATGTATTTTATAATGAACAGCATTGTGCGACGATGTAATGTACCACGAAAAATGTAAGAATCGGGAGAGATCATAAAGCCATACTTTTGACACTTGAAAGAATAAGAATTTCAGATTTCAAAAGTTCAAATGATAGCTTAACTTTTGAATAAATATTTTCTAAAAAGTAGCAGCGGAATGTTGCGGCATATAAGTGCAATACGGAGTAATTAATAAGTACGAGCCAACCTTAATCTCAAGATTTTCCATAATTTAACTCAATTTTTGTTTTATTTAGTAATACTTAAATTAACTTTGTGATCCGGGGTAGTGTAGAAAAAAAATAAACTAAGATTAGAGAGAGAGAGGTACATTCTCAAATCAATTATAAAAAAAATTTTGTTCTCGTATTCCAACATTCGTTAACATTTAAATAGTTATTTGACTTCTTAGATATTTTTTTGCAAAAGGGCTGTATATTTTTCTTTATTTCGCACAACAAAAAATATTTAGTAGAATACTTAATAATAATATTGGAATATTCATCAGTAGGGGAGTACCTATTTGATTCTTTCTTATGCAAGGGCGGTAAATGCAGGACTTTCTCTCATGTACGAATAATTTCACCCGAGTGTCAAACAATACTTTAAGGAACATTTTGCCAAAAGCTTGATTTATCGCAAGCGGAAAAAATACCCTTGCATTAAATTAAACTTCTCATACTTTGTGTCATAAAAAACGATTCAATACGTGAGCGTGAAATAGGTTTCATACTCGTATGACGTTTTCACACTCGCTTGCGTGCAAATACTCAAACCAGAATAAAATCAATTTGTCGCATTAGTATCGTAAAGTTAGTGCATAAAGTACAATTTTGCGTAGTCGCACTAGTTTTGTATAAGTATAGCACTTTACACACTCATTACCTATGCAAAAGAAATTGAATTGATATTTCAAACTATAGATTTCTGTCTGTGAAGCAAGAGCAATCGCGAGTTCCAAGAATTAGAAAAAAGTGCAGCGCCGATGCCAGTGGAAATGCATAATCATAATATTATTATCAATAGCTATGGCACTCCAGAGCATTTTAACATTTTATTCAGTTCATTTTTGTATAAATTGATGACTTATGTAGAAGTAATTTCATACCTACTAAGCGCATAAAAATGTCTAGCAAGTGAGTTAAACAGCGATACAGATAAGCGCGTATTTTACTAAATTCGACTTTGCAATAGCACATATACCGCGTGACACACTTAGCACGCACCACTTTTGACTTAAGTTTATTCGTAACTGGATAGAAAAATAAATGTGTTACAGGTCTCATTCGATGTTAAGTTGCGATAAGAATTCAATGCTATAGCCAGAATTAATATAAAATTTTCGAAGTAGCTCGGAAAAATTAAGACTTGAAAATCCTTAAAATTCATGGAATCTTTAAATCTAAAGATGTAGAATAGTCTATTTCTCTTTCTCTCTATCTCTGTCTCTCATCTCGCTATCATTTAATAAATTAGTTGATGGACATACTGCTTTGAATAGTATAAACTCGATATTTTAATAGTAATTTTTATATCCTTGTCGCGATATAAGAATTAGAGAGAGTTTGCTACATCCAAGGGTCATTGAATGCAATCAGAATGCTATGAAATCAAGTTAGATTATGAGTATTTATGCCCAAGTTTAATACATTACTTTTTGTTACAGTGCGACAAAAAGTTTTATTATAGGCATCGCTGAACTTTATTGCACTTCATAAAAAAAGAAGAATTTTTACATCAATGGACACAGCTATTCAGGCCCGGTGATTGTGATCATTGCGCACCAGAACGAGAATGCCTCGATTGCATTATTTTTTCATGCAGGGCATAAAATAGAATTTTATGTTTAAAAAATGAAGCATAAAATTTAAATTATTGATTCACAGCGATAATTTAAATAGTCATGTTTCCTGAAATGCATTATCCTTTTATCTGATATACTCAATCATTATGAATTAAATTAATTTCTAAAATATTGATTTTCGGTGTGTACGAATTGGTTTTTGTTATTTTTTCTCGATATTTCAGATAATTTTATAAATTACACTATTTTTCAACGAAATAATATTAAATTAAATTATTAATGTCGTATGCAACATAAGAATTATTATCAGTTTTTCACTTGCTTAATAATAAGTCAAAAGAATTAGTATCTGATTTTGCGCTAGACATTACTTAATTAAAAATAAGGAATTGATGACTATGAACTACACAGAGAGACGACACAGCGGCGGCCGCTGCTCGGCCGGAGGGGAGGTACTCTGCGGGCCGCACTACTTTATTACGAAAAATTTTATAACGATTTTCTTCTTATAATTTTAGGAGAGTATAGCCTATTATTCAGTGGGATTACACCCTATATAATAGGTTTTTTATATTTTGATGGTTTCCGAGGACGTTGTCAAAACCCTGAAGAAGAAATTGGCCAATGTCGTAAAAATGTGAAAATATATGCTCAAAATATCGCCGAAACCGTGGTTTGATATATATATAATGGAGTTCCTCGTCTCGCAATAAATCGTTTTAGAGCCATAACTGTCAAATATAAACTCAAAGTGTGTAATTTCTATGTACATATATATGTACTCTAAACCAAAAAGTGTGAAAAATGGAAGTGAAAAGTGTAAAATACGCTTTTTAATCCTTAAAGGGATTAAATGAAAAGTTTTACACTTTATGAAGATTGATTTCATATATTCACTCTTTACACAAAATTAAAATGTAAGTTTTACACTTTTCGGAATATCCGACCACTTATCACACTTTTGATAAAGAGTGATTATTTATTTAAAAAAGGTTTACACTTTATGAAAGATTAAAATGTACATTTCACACTTTTCATATATATGAAAACGGAGTGAGAATAAAAAATAAAAATAAGCCAATAATTATTTGCAAAATGAGCGAAACACAACCTGCTCAAAAAAGCGGTATATATTATTTAAGAGCTGAGAATTTGTGCATGCGGCTAAAGGATGATTTTGTTAACACGTTCGAAATTTACATAAAATTATATTTATTATTTAAATTAAATTTATCACCGGAACTAACAAATTTTTATAATTTTATATTGAGTTTGCTACAATTCGTTGAGCTTACATTTCGCAGTGCGGAATTAATAAATATATTAAACCGACCATAAAACATTTATTAAATTTTAATCTAACCCAATAACCCCCGAGTTAATTTTTCGGCAAGATAACTTATGAAATTTCTTTGAGATCCGGATTTTGTATATTAATTATGCAATAACAATCATTTTGCCATGTTAATTTGATTAACTATTCGAATATCGAATTCGCAGTCAGAGCCACTGAAAGCCCTTGAGTAATTTTTTCTGGCTTATTGAATGGGCATGTTGAATAAGAATACCTGACCCGAAAATGCAGATATATACTTTTACAAAGTGTAAAGTGTTCATTTGAATCTTTAATAAAGTGTAAATCTTTTTTTAAAACGTAATCACACTTTACCAAAAGTGTGGTAAGTTAACGGATATTGAGAAAAGTGTAAAACTTACATTTTAATCTTTTGTAAAGTGTGAATATACGAAATCAATCTTTATAAAGTGTAAAACCTCTAATTTATTCCCTTTGAGGATTAAAAAGCGTATTTTACACTTTATAAAAGTGTAAATAAAATTTTTTACACTTTTCACTTCCATTTTTCACACTTTTAGGTTTAGTGTCACTTTTAGCTGTAGCTCTCGAAGTTAAACAAGTAAATAGTGCACTGCATCTTTTTTCCCTCCTCCGTGCAATTTTAACGGATTTCGGACCGAAATAACCAAGAACCCAGTGAGAAAACGGCATTAAACAATATCCTATCGAGCAGATGAAAGCGTAGATATTTTCGCATTCGCCTTTTATGCTCGGTATATTTTACAAACACTATTTTTAGAAACAAGACTGCGTAAGCCTTAAGAAACCACTTATTTAATATTTCTGACGTATTTCTTTTAATACGGCTTCGTTACTTCCTTGATAATATTTTCTGTTATATTAATCTATAATTATTAATCGTGTTAAATTTTCTTTACCATCAAGGATAATTGTTGTATTAGAAAAGTTCAACACGACGAATACCTTATTTATCAATAAATGCATTTAATGTTAAGATTGCACTGTTTATTGGTACATATTTAAATTTTTCGAGAACTTTTATATCCTTGTAAATTTTCTGCCATTATTTGGAATTCTACTGATATATGTTTTCTCTTTTTCATTTTATCTATTAAGAAGAAAACTCGTTTCATTGCAGATATAGGTGGAGTCCAGGAGGAAAACCTACTAAAGTCTATATTTACAGTCAATGAAACTGTTGTACAAGTTGATATTTTTCGTTTTCAATCGTCGTAATAAAAATTTGCATTAAAATTGATAAAATTTTATTTTAGCCATTTTGATTCCTCATAGCGCAAATAAGGTGGTCCTAGTAGCCATCATCGGCCGGATTTCTGCAGACGGCACCCATCTACATGCATCAGTTTCTGAATTTTTACTGATTTTACTCAAACTATTGGTAGCAAATATTTTAAAAATTCGCAGTTCGTATTCTATTCATCGTAAAACAGTCACTCAATCGATTTTGATATTCGCGCTCCAAATAATGCAGCTTTCAATTCCAATCGCGAAATGGTGATATATTTTAAAGGTGCTACTCGACTTTTTGCCATTATTATGGATGTGTAAAATGTTTAGTTTGGAAGTGAGAATCTCCAATACGGTAGGGGCGCGAAAACTTTGTCGCTTGCGTCGCAAAATATATAAATCTCAGATGATTTCATTTGCTGATTTTTAATTTGATAGTACCGATTAATTCTGCAGGCCTTAACTGCTTCTAAGTCCTGTAACCATTACCTGCCATTTTGCAAATACGCTGTCGTGTAATGTTATCCCATCTATACCGCTAGACCGAATCCTGCATTAAGATACTTTATTTCCACATATAAATCTCGCGATATTGTATTTGAATTTACATTAAAACCTAATTTATCAGAAGAATGTATCCATTGTAAGCCAAGCTTTTTCGCATCCAGTTTCACTAGATATTGTATTTACTAATTGAGCAGAGTTTTCTTCGTTCTTAAAACCGGATAATATAGACATGGTATTGCTCGATAAACTACACATTTGACAGTTGGCTTTCGAAATTATTTTAATAACTTGATGCCGCGTTTACTAGCTTCTTCCGTGTTCTCACAGCTATCAAGATATTCGTCCATATAAATATTATTAACTAGACTTTTCGCTGCTGATGGATAAACTGAAGAGAATAAAATAGCGGTTTTATTTTTAATAAAGAATACAATATGCGGAGACGATTTTAGACCAAAAAGCATTCTGGTCGTTACATACTCTTCCAGTTCTTTCGATCTATCACTACCTCTCCATAGAAACCGCTGTAAATCGCGATTTTCGTTCGGAATTTTATTTTTCAGAACATCTCGTTTAGATTAGATTTAATAGCGAAATTAAACTGTCGGAAATCCATAATTACTCCAAGAAGTGATTTCAAAAGATACGGTCCCGATTTCAAGAGATCGTTAATATTTGTAGATGCAGTTTCGTTGCAGCACCGAAAACCAATCGCACTAGACCTGGCTTATTAGCGCCTTATGAGGTATATATCTAACCTTTGAGTTTGCAGGTTTATCAGCTTTCTGAGAAAATCCGTTTTCAAACAATCGAGACATTTCAGAGTAGTACAGTTTTGCATAATTCTCGCCTCTATCGAAATTTTTTCGAGAAGTTCTAGTTTGCAAAAGGCTGTCGCTCATCCATCCAAAAAGATGTAATCATCACTTTTCCATAACAATTCCACTGCCCAAGCACAATTTACATAAGGGCTTGCTTTTTTAAATATTTTAAGCGCTGGGTTATCTACTGCAATAATTCTTGGAGAACTATTCACGCCTAGTCAATCTACTTCAAGGGAACACCTTACGAGGTTATCTAATTTATTGCCACATCGCGACGTAGACCACTTGTTATATATTTTGTTCAGAATATTTATTTGCTTCGTAAAATTTCTAAAAAGGATGGTTGATTGAATTGATCACAATAAACAGAATTATAATCACTAATTTAATTTGTGCAACGTTTCGGGATTCTCTTGTAACACTCCCCTCTTCAGGCTATATCAGAACACCTAGTAAAATACTAATATAAAACAATAACGATTATCAAAAATAAATTGAGTTACTTTAACTTAGTTGAGTAAATTGTTTAGTTACATAGTCGTCTTTTGTAACAAAATAGTTGACTAGAAATTCTCTAAAAAGCTGTGATTATATGGTTTAAAAATTAAGTATTAAAATTGTTAAAAAAACATAACACCGAAAACTCACTATGCAAGCCAGAAATTAAAGTCGTAGAACACCCCATAAATAAATGTGAAAGGTGATCTACCGGGTCTTGTAATAGACATACAAACCTATGTAAACCGCTACACGGTAGTGCCTTATATTTTCGTCATCGCAAAAAGTGTCAAACTATTTTTGTGAACCGATTTTCTTCGTGAATTTTTGACGGATCGTCCCGAAACTTTGGAGATTAACCCATTATATTATAGAATAGAGACGTTCCTATTTTGGGCCATACCCATCGTAAGGCTTCGAAATAGCACACCCTTTAACAATTACGAAAATTGGTTTATAGCTTGAATAAAAAAACTTGAAAAAAATATAACTTGAAAAAAAAAATAAGAATAGACGAAGTGCATGAACTAAAAAAAATACATCTTTTTTCTATTGAACACTTTTCTCTAAAATCAATTTCTTCCAAGATAGCTGTGGTAAAACGGTGGAAAATACTAAAAAAGGCCACTTTTTGGGCTTTAACATCGAATATATTAATTTCTCATAAAAGTGTTGAAGATAAAAGTTATAACGCACAAAAAAAACAAAATTTTTCTCTATTAAACATTTTTTACTAGGAGCGATTCGTTTCAAAATAACAGAAAAAAACGGTCAAAAATGCTTAAATTAGCTAAAAATGGTCGTTTTTTAGGCTTCAACATTAAAAATATTAATTTCTTATTAAAGTGTTAAATATAAAACTTGTAGAGTGTAAAAAACAAAAGTTTTTTCTATTAAACATTTTTTGCTAGGAGTGATTCTTTTCAAAATAACAATGGGAAAACGGTATAAAATGCTTTTAATTCGCTTAAAATGATCTTTTTGGCCTTTAACAATAAACCTATTAATTTGTCATAAAAGTGTTACATGTAAAAGTTGTAGAGCATAAAAGAATTTAATATTTTTCTCTTATAAACTTTTATGTAATAGCAGATCCTTTCATGATAACAATGGGAAAACGATTTAAAATGCTGTAAATTAGCTAAAAATGACCTTTCTTGGCCTTTAACAATAAAAATATTAATTTCTCATAAAAGTATGAAATATAAAAGTTCCAGAGCAAAAAAAAAACTTCTCAAAACAATAGTGTAAAAACGATTAAAACGCTATTCTAAATATGAAAACCGTCATGTTTGGCTATAAACTTGACTAGATTTGAAATGTAGTCCATCCTTAAAATACAGCATCCTTGAAGATTTGAAAGACTGCAGCAAGATGATGAGAAGGTGGTTGCACCTCAAGTACTAATTCATAGAACAATCAGGCGATGCTATTCAGTAGCAGCTTCCCTTAAAAAATTGGTCTAGGTACTTGAATACAGCTATACAGCAACAAAACTAATAATTCTTAGTATTTTGTCCCAACAGATAATTAAGGTCATTTATTTCCAATCTAACTTTAGTGAAATTAGTTAAAAAATCTGTAAATTGAACAAAAATAATGCATTCTTTATTTATATAAATAAAGTGTATTGATTTATATCAATTAACTTACAACGGATAAATTCCAACTAGAAAAACCATAGTTGCACCCTCGATATTCTTAAAACTACAATTAAGGGGATGTGCGACCCTCGGAAAGATTCCTACCTTACCGGTAGTGTCCGTAAGTTCATATTGAACAAAATATATAAAGATAGCTATTAATTTTCGAAAAGAACGCTCTGTTACGGCCTCAGAAATGATGTAAGCATTATGTCATTGCAGTTTCATAAAATTCCATGCAGGATTCCCGGAGATTTTCTTCCTCAAAATTTTCGATCTTATCTATTTTGTTCAATATGAAATTACGGACACTACCGGTAAGGTAGGAATCTTTCCAAGGGTCGCACATCCCCTTAGGATGAGTAAACTCTGTAACGGGTAATTCCTCCGTTACGAGTCTCTCTCTCCAGAATGTATACTAATATATTAGTATTAATATTATACAGATGTTACAGGTGTCAACGGCGAGGAGAGGAGAGAAGGGGGCGAGATCGCATGTGTAAGTAGGAGAGAGAGAAAGGGCACTGGCCCACCCCGTGGGCCGCGAGAGAGCCACGGATGATTACAGACGCTCGACTATCGAGACACGCGGGACGTGCGATTGGAGCGTAAATCGAGTGTGCAGCGTGAACCTCGAGAGGCGAAAACCTGAGCCATGTGTGTGAGTGAATGCTGGTGCAGATTGTGCCCATTACCATATGAGCTCCCTGCACGTGGTGCAACCAGCGACGGGAGAAGAAATCGTCCACGACCGGGCTGGCGGGGCGCCATTCCCGCGCTTTTGAAAGTGGCTGAGCAACGCAATGTTAGTGCTAGCTCTTGACATCTCCCTCTCTCAATTTTGCGCCCTTTTCTCTCTCCGCGAGCACCGAATGCGACTTCGCAGGAGCGAAGGCTAGTGTATAATTCTGATTACAGAATATATGAGGCGTTTCGCGTCAACTCTTCAAGCGCGGCGCGGGAGCGCTTACTCGTGCGGTTTTCAGCTCATGTTTAATGCCCTAAAATGCACCTAGAAATTATCGTAACGAAGTGATTTCGATGTATTTTTTCCTCAGCTTTCCGATGGTCTTCCCAGATTTATTAAATTAGCTTAATTTAACCTTGAAAAAATCTAAAATGTGCTATATCTCAAAAAATGCATTTTTAATATTTTTTTTGACCTGCTAGATCGAAAGAGGAGGAAATTTTAGGCCGATATAGCTATTTTCTGGAAAGGGGTTTTTTATTTTATTGAGATATCATTCAACAAACACAAGGCGCCCGACCAGGCGCGGTGTGCCGCGCGTACGACTTCGGTGGCGGCGTGCGAATACGTTGTAATTTATTTATTCATTGGTTTTCGTACGCATTAAATAAATTGTATTTTCTTTTATTTATGCAAATGTATTTTTGTTTATTAATTTGTTTAGTTAATAGTTATTATTTTTCTCATTATACGAATATTACAAAAAAAATAGAAATGTTTCAGGATTGTTTTATAAAATAATCAACATGTTCAGGAAAAATTTAATTATGAAACCACCGATAGGTGGCTCGTACTGAAATTCCGATGCTCGAAAGTGATTATGCAAGATTTGTTTATATGTATACGACTGATATGCAACGTTGAAGTATGCGTTTTTTCGTCTTAACGAACTAACTGTGCCATTGCGATTCATCTTTAATTGATCTGTCTTT
>UELU01122035.1:0-12728 GCA_900490025.1 Megastigmus dorsalis
ATATATCGCTGAACTACTGATAATTACTATACAAAGTTATAGTGCATCCCAGATCATCGTATTAACCTGGCATTACTGCGAAATATTTAATTTGGAGTAGTTAGGTTATGGTTCACAGGTCTATGGTTATGTATTAAGTATGGACGAACTTAGAAATAAGCATTTTTACCAATAAGAGTTAAATTTATATAACTTTTATACGGTTTTCTGCGAAATTCAGAAAAATACCTGTAATTCTTGTAGAATGTGGAGGTTATAAAACTTGATTTCAAAATTTTCTTTATTTTTCCTCTAATCTATATTCACTTAGCAGCAAGTGCAAAAAAAAATCATCCAAATCGGTATCTCCTGTGTGGAGTTATTTTATTTTGACAAAAATAATCGTGTTTTAGCCCACTGTGCGCCGTCGCCGCAGCGTGTACCGACACCTGGCGGCAGAAACCTCCTATATAAGGCCGCGTATCGGCCAGAAGCGGACAGTCTGTTCGGTGCTCCGACGTAGGTTAGTACTCTCTACCTAGGTTCTTCGCGTAGGAGATGCTCGACTGTGCTCGGTGCCCCGAGCCACCTTCACTGTAGTCTAGGTGCTCCGGACGACAGTGCACCGCCTACTCCGACGACTGGCTATAGGTGTTCCGTAGTCAGGACGCGACAACATCCGACCAGGCTGTCGCTAACAAGCTCGTAGGTGCTCCGGGGACTTGCTAGCGACGCCAACTCACTCTCCCTCACGGTAGGTACTCCACCGTGAACGAGACGAGCCGACAAAACACTACATTCCTGCTCACCGCGTAACGCCCCACAGTTGGCAAAACCAGCTTTTTTGTCAAAGTCGTAGAACTTTTGATAGAAACATGCTAATACAATGAGTTTTTTTGGAGCTTCAAGATTAAGGATTGCAGAATATAGGAAAACTATAGAGCAAGATTTATTATTACCGTATAACCTCGAAAAAATGGTGTTAAAGTGTCAATTTTTGGATAAAACTTGTATACTTGATTGCAGTACACGACTTAAAGCTGTGTAGTAAATGTTTTAAGTCATTTTTCATAGATTAGGGACCGCTGAATCAGAGAACACAATTTATATTGACTAAACATATAACCTCATTAGTTATGCGCTAATGATCATAAAGTACATTTTTTGATATTTAATGGCTTATAATGTGTACTAAAATTCATCGTATTGACATGCCAATAAATGATGTTTAAAATTTAAAATGAACCTTAGAACTCTAATCTCAGTCTAGGTAAGTCATGATCATGTGAATTATTCTTATTCCTGATAAAAGTGAATTTATTTTATTCTCTATTCTTTTTTCGCACATTACGCATTACTGAATATGAATGATCAAGTTTTGTTTGTTAAGAACATAAATTAAATAACATATCCTCGTTTATATTCTGTCAGTAAACCAAAACTCATAGATTTAACGCTGTATAGAGAATATTTGAATTAATTTTTCATAGATTATAGACAGCTAAATCAGATAATACAATTTATATTAATTAAAACATAACCTCAAATCTTAGTTATGCACTAATGATCATTAATTACATTTTTTCATATTTAATAGCTTACAATGCTTAAGTGTAATAAATTTCATCCTATTGACATGCCAATAAATGATGTTTAAAATATAAAATTAACCTTTGAACCTTCTAACCTCCTTCTAACCTAAATAGATTTAATTTCACCATCGAGTCTTATTTAATTGGACCTAAACCCTATCTCCAGCTTCCCAAAAATCCCTCGGTTAATGCAAATTGTATTTTATATTATTAAAAAAAAAAGAAACGACGACTTAGTCGCTTATAATAAGATTTAATTACTTTATTATTTCTATGATTATTTAATTTTTTTTTTATTATAAAATTAATTATAACGATAAATTTGATATTTTATGTAAGTAATTTTATAGCATTATCGGTAAAATATACAAAAAATTATACAGTTGTTTCAAGTGTCACATATTAGCCACTAAATAAAATATAAAATGTTTCCAAATAATAAATGAAAATTGAGAACGCGACTTTTAATTTGAGAGGATGTAAAAATCAAAAGATCTACTCATTCGAAAGTTATGAGCAGTTTAAAATTAAACACAATCTAGCACTTAAATCTCTTCATTATTTTTAGATTAATTTAAAATGCAAACTGGTGCCTAATTTTTAAACTCTCATAACTTTTTGACAAATTCAGCTATTTATTTATATAACCTCTCAAATTGAAGGTCGCATTCTGAATTTTAATTTATAATTAAGAAACATTTTTTGTTTTTGTTTGTTGCCGAGTTATAAAGCCTGAAGCAACTTAATAAATAATTATGTACTTGGCTTAAGTAGCGGTTATCTTGTAAAATTGTGCCCATTGGTCGCAAATATTAGTGCTACACTTCAGATACCAGAATCTACTTCTAAGGTTTAAGCAAAATCGCTTTCCCGGAGATAGCGGATTCCTCTTGTAGGACGAATTACCGTGCGATCGGCGAATTCTGCAGTATGCTCGAAAAGACATTTAAAAATTGAAAAATTTGTTATATCAACTGACGTTGATGTATCAACGTCTTAATCATTGGCAAGCGCTACATAGCTTCAATTTAAATATCTATAACTACTAAGCTAAAAGACAAAAAAAAATAATTTATACGTTCTGTATGTTTACATAGAACTCATTCTTAGAGGATTACCATGCCCGTTTACCTGTACAAAACTTTAATAATTCTCATAGACAAGTATGAACAAAGCAAGTGCAGAAGCGTGCAGTATGCCTGAATAGGCATATGATTGAAAAATTTGTTCAATTACCCCATTAACGACCGAGAATCGTATTTTTTTTCATCATATTTAAGGCGAATTCTCATCATTAAAAAACGAGAACTTTCAAATGAAAAATATGGTCTCCCGTACTTTGCAGTGTGCTCTTTCAGAATCTGGGGTTGAAATTGCGATTTTTTCACTAAAAAAAATATGGCTGTTTTTAAACAAAAAAAAAAAACACGAAAAATCGAAGACATTTTTATTTCGTGATTTTTTTTCTCATAGAAAACGCTGAATGACCCCCTCTTTTTTTCAACCATGAGTGCACTAAATAGTTGTAGTTGAACGACGAATTTTTTAAATTTGTAACGATTAATATTTTCACCCCCGAAATGGCATTTTTCACCCCTTGAGCGGCGAGCAAAATTTCACGTTTCGCATAAAATAGAATCAAAAACGGATCTTCACGCAAATTAGTATCCCGTGGTTTTTTAGGTCGCTGATTACGATTCTGCCCTCAAAATTTGAAAATTCAATATGACGGATCCAATTAGGCCGACCAAAAATCCAAAAACTTATTTGAATCGGGTGACATTGGGCACTCAGGGGTTCGGGTTTTCGAGATCGCTGAATACGATTCCGCCCTCAAAATTGAAAAAATCAAGATGGCGGATCCAATATGGCTGACCAAAAATCCAAAAACTTATTTGAATCGGGTGAAATTGGGCACTCAGGCGTTTTTGAGGTTGCTGATCTTGATTCAGCCCTCAGAAATCGAAAATTCACAATCGCGGATCAATTATGGTCGACCGAAAATGCAAAAACTTATTTGTATTGGATAAATTTGGACACTTGGGAATTTTCGGAATCACAGATCACGATTCTACCGTTTGAACACCTAAATTCAGTTCGTGTGACAAAATATGAAAAAATAAAGTTTTTTTCGATCATTTTCAATAAGAAACTACTAGATTCAACCAGAAGAAATATGCACTTTGTCTCAACTGTTTTCTGATTTTGTTATTTCTATGTGACAAATGACATTTCATGACGCATGCCATTTCTATTCTGTAGCGATTTTTCGTCAAATTTATTAAATTTATGCAAATTTATAATAGTAGCGATAAAGTCAAAATATGTATTCCTTCCAAACTTTTATAAAACTTTTTGAAGATTGAATAAATCATGAATAAAATTGTCCTTTTCGAACTACAGTACTAAAACTTGATCATGTCGGCGAAATGAGACCGAGATAGATGATTTGCGAGAATCGTTTTACGCTTTGAGGAGTTTCTCCCATAAAATATTTTTCGGAATATTTCGTTCAAACGAAACGAGAAGTCTTCACGAGCAACATATGCAGTAAAGCATGAGCAGAACAGTAGAATCAATTACATAACCGTAATGGATTCAAAATTAGTTTCGATTTTATCTACAGCCGCAGGAGTTACTCCATTATGGCCATTAAAGAGGTACAATTCGATTGAAAAAGCCAACATCGAGACATCGTTTCCCCAGACATTCCTCCTTTACAATTAACTCATGGGTGGGGTTGATATTCATGATGGACACTGTAACAACGTGCTGCCGAGTATTCGATCGAAAAAATGGACATGGCTAGTTTTTATGAGGCTTATCCAGGCTGCCGTAGTAAATTCCGTAGTAATATTCAACGCAGCTGGGGTAGACAAGAAAAAAGTTGGAACTAAAGAATTTTCAATGTCGATAGCTAAGAGTTATAGCCATCGTATAGAAAAAAAATCATGAAAAAAACCTGACCTTCACGCTGAGCTGACCAGGTCAAATGGACCTCGAATTCGGAATCAGCGACCTTGAAAAAGTATAGATATCATGGTGGTATCTTTCGCACATACAACTTTTTTTTTTCGTGGGGCTGTGTAATCAATTAATAACTGAATCATTTATAAAAACCGCTGCCCATTCATTGGTACCGAGCTTCCTCTAACTTAATGTTTTGTTCTAATATACTTTTATTATATAATTTATAAATAAAGTTTAGTAATTTTGATTATAACAAACCTAAAATTTTAAAACATTTCAATCTCTGAATATTGATAAATTATAATTGAAAAAAATATATGGGCAATTCTTTTTCAAATCAGCCTCTCCCCCCCCCTGCCCATTTTTCTTATGAGAGAAGAAACTTTTGTAACATATTAGAATCTTCGTTATGAAGTGTAGTTTTCGATGCCGTCTGGTCTTTTTTCACTAAAAATCAATCGAAACCTTAAAATGGCTGCCTCAATCACAGCATGTCACAAAAAAATGCAAAAAATCGGTCCAGCCGTTCTTCAGAAAAACTAATTTTTTGATTTTCCTTCTAACCCCCATAACTTGATATTGGTTCCGCCATCTTGAAAATGAAAATGTAATAGTTTTGACCTCAAATTCATAATCAGCGACCCCAGAAACCCCCGAGTAACAAGTTTAACATGAATTGTATGGTAAAAGGTATTTAAGCTCGAAAGTAGATCCGCCATATTGGAAATTAAAATTTAATATTTTTAACTTCAGATTCGTAATCAGCGACCCCGAAAACCCCTAGAATAGTAAAAAAGTCAAAATTCATCTAAGAATTATATTTTTTTGGGAAATTTTGACGGAAAAAATGCATTTTTTTGTGATATGCCGTGATTGAGGCAGCCATTTTGAGATTAGGATTGATTTTCAGTAAAAAAGGCTAGACGGCATTGAGAACTAAACTTCATAATGAAGATTTTGGTATGCTACAAAAGTTTCTTCTCTCAAAAGAAAAATGGGCAGGAGGGGTAGCTGATTTGAAAAAGAATTCCCCATATTTTAAAAATAGTTGAAAATAGAAGTAAAATGAGATATTAAACATCAATTTCCATCAAAACTTTATTAAAATATAAATATTTTTAAAAAATCGGAAAAAACAGAAAAGTTGAAGTATCTTCAAAACTTGTTCACAAAACTTGAGCAGTTTTACACCCGTTATCGAATGTGATAGAAAATGGATTTTTTTCTCATAATATTTTTAATTTCTGAAAATTTAACAGATTCAAGCTATCAATAAATCTATAAAATTGAGTAAAATTTCATAATGATTAATAAAAAAATTCTAAAGTTATAACCATAATTTAAAGAATGAAATTTTTCGAAATAACAAAAAAAACGACACAAGCAATATCAAAAAATAATACTTCAAATTATAGCTAAGTAATGCTCTTTTTAACGCATATTAAAAAGTTTATTTAACATTTAACTTCCCTTAATAAAAAAGATAAAAAACTAAAAATCAAAAAGCAATTTTCTAAATAAAACAAAGGAGAATCGATGAATCTTCAACTTTGTTTTTCCGGCTTCTTGCGACAAAAAAGCCCGAGGAAAACAAATATTTATGCTATGAAATCTGTACATGCATTCTCGAAATACATAGTTATACACATACAGACACACATACGCATCAAACTGCATCAAACTAAATAAAGGATGAAAAATTTTGAAATCCATTCTCTGATTTGGGCTCGCCATCGGGGCAGACCCGATTGAAGTTTAAACTATTTGATGATGGAGTTGGCATAGGTTGTGACGAGTAGCGACATGAGCCTCTTTTATTCTAAAGGCGAAGGGTTGGTATACATTGTTTAATTGGCTATTATTTTGGCTCGTGTAACGGTTAGTTGTTCGGTAATCGGAGTTTGACATTGCATATCTTATCAAAGATTCTTTAGAATTCATTACAGAAAACATAAATACACAAATAATATTTAATATTAAACTTACTCCTTGCCCATAATCAACTAAGTTTTAAACAATTTGCAAAACTAGTTAAAACTATACAAGAAAAAGTGTAAGCTAATAAAACTGTACTTTCCCTTACAATTTAAACAATAATAAAATTAAATAATGTACCTTAAACGTAATCTAAGTGCACCCCAATCACCAATGGGCGTGACTCCTGCGAGAGGGTACCATTCGTCCATTTCTTCTCCGTTAATCAAACTTGACAATTCTACTGTCAATTCAGCGACTTCTGTATCTTTACTGCGTTTTCCCTTATTGTAAAGTGTTAACGAAAATGACATAACATCAGGAGGTATGTCTCTGAAAGTAAATTTATAAAATAGTACATAATTTTGGATAATTTTCAATAGAGACAATTATACAAAACAGAATATCATTTGCGTAATTTTTCTTACTAAATTCATAGTCGATTTAAAAACACATCTGCCCTTTTAGATTTTCTAATAGCTCTTTTCGCAGAAAAGATGTAAAATTCGTATACCCGAGATACATTATTTTTTAATGCAGTAGGAGTAAAATTAGAGATTTATTTTACTTAAGTAAAATAGCACTTTATGCTCCAAAAAACAAGGGCAGTTAAAATTTACGCCAATTACGATAAAAAATAATTTTTAATAACTTTATCTTATACGGTGTAAATTTTATAAATGCATGATATACTTGAAATAGTGCATTACAACAAATAGTTTAATAATATTTAAGTAAGTAAATAAGCGCAAAATTCTATCTGGGAATTGAGAGGCTTACATATTTTCGAATGTATTTTCGAATGGAATTTCAACTGTTTTCATTTGATATTTAAGATTGCATCTCTCGAATTTGAATTAAAAAAAAATACCATACATTGAAAAAGTATATTGAATTCTAAGTGATATGTACTAAAAAGTAGACGAATCAGAGTTGTGCGTTTTTCAGGAAAAATTCGCAAAGCCAAAAAGGTTTTTTGTTTATATCTTAGAATATTATTATCGGAGAGAAAATGAAGAGAGTGCGTTTTTTCTGCAAAAAAAGACCTACAAGAGTTGAATTGTAAAATTTAAATCGGTTTATAAACTTTTTCGTCATAGGTAAAAACCCGTCTAAAATCAACCTTTTTTGATTTTTCATTTAGAAAATTTGAGTAATTGACTTGAAATTCACATCAAATATATCTGACGTAGGTGTTAAGGTATGTGCCAAAACTCAGTACTGTAACTTCATTAGTTTTCGAAAAATTGGATTTGTCTATAAATACTGACCTTAATCGTAATATTTAAATCGGTTTCTAAACTTTTTCGCCGAACACAAAAAACCGTCTAAAATCAACCTTTTTTGATTTTTCATGTTTAAAAATTTGAGTAATTGACTAGAAATTCACCTCAAATATATCTGACATAGGTGTTGAGGTATGTGCACTAATTGGTTTTTTACATATAAGTTGCAAAATTATGCGTTTGAAAAGGTAGGTAAATTTGCAACTGCTTAAAAGCTAATTATTTCGAAAAGTTTTGGTCGTATGGAAATACGGATGTTTCATGAACATATACATTTTCTTAAACAAATTACGATTACTATTCAGAATTTTTACCTGTTTACCTACCTATCCTTCAGTCATTTCGTTTTGACACCCTTTATTAAGGTACGGCACACCGTACAGTGGAGTTTCCTCGCGGCCGTGTCTGGACGGCTTACAGTCAACTATGCAGATACTCTTTCAAACAGCGTTATGCTTGATCCCGATTGCTTTCCGGATCTTCAGGATCTTCGGGTGAGGTGAAAAAGACTTTCTATCGGTCTTACAGTCTAATCAATATTCATGGGCAATCAGATTGCCCTTTTCTACAATCACCCCCAAAGAATCTGAAATAAACTTATATTTAACCCTGAAATAAACATTTATTAGTAAAGGACAATCTGACCACCCCCCACCACCTAAACATGCCCGACGTTTCGAGCCCGCTCCGGCTCCTCCTCAGGGACTAAAATGGAAAGCATGTTTAGCCTCCTTATATACCCATCCCTCTACCCATCAGAGGGGGCGGTCAGATTGTCCTTTACTAATAAATGTCTATTTCAGGGTTAAATATAAGTTTATTTCAGATTCTTCGGGGGTGATTGTAAACAATTGCAATCTGATTGCCCATGAATATTGATTAGACTGTAAGACCGATAGAAAGATCTTTGTCAGTTTATAGTAGAGTGCAGTCGACATAAGTAATATTTTTAATGTTTAGGTAGTGCTGGAAATATGGACTCTTCTCGCGGTCGTCGCTGGAAGGTTTAGGGTCAGCTACATGGAAGTGTTTTCTCCTCACTAATGCACTCACCTTGGTTTGCTTATCATGATAAAAACGATTAATTCTTCGCGGGTAGTCCTATTATGACCTCGTTTTTAATGGGTGAGTGGAGGAAAGATTTGGCAATTCCTACACACTTTTAATTTGTGCTCATACAAGTGTAAGAGCGAGAGCCAGGTCAGTGCATCTGCTTACAAAGCTAAATCAGCGATACAGTATAGTAGACTCGGCACACTTTGGTTTTTGAAATTTCTTTATATAAAGGCTAGTCCCCATGATGGCGTGCGATAGTGTGGCGAAGAAATTTTTACGCTAGTGCGTCCGATAGTGTGAGTTGTAGATATTATTGAGTGCGAACAGCACTATGAGGTTTGCAAAATTTACAGACGTATGGTCTAGTGCCTGGGCATTTTATATTTGATAACCATCCAGCAAAACTCAAATAGCGATGGTATCAGGATCAGTGGCGAACTGTTGACTTTGTTTCTATGTATCTGTGTTTTCGTGTGAGGTTCTTTTTACTTTCTTTCTGATGATGGGTTGCGGAGAGATGAGCTATTGCATTTCTTCTTTTATTTCTGATGATATCGTTGCTGTCTTAATTTGGCAAGTTTTCTACGTTTCTTTTTGAAATCTGTTACACTTTTCTTTTGTTCTTCCTTATTCTTTTTTGGATTTTCGACTATATTTATGAGGTAATTGTGTATGTGACTCCGCCGGTACTCTCTTGTTGATGGTTACTGCTTCTGTATTATACTTCACTTTGGTTTTCGGTAGTGGTATGAAGAATTTTATTGTGTTCTAGAATTTTTGAGACTGCCAGTTGAAGTTGAAGTCGGTTGTTTAATTTTCCTTGATAATATTGACGTGGAAGGGTTACATTTATTATTATTATTAAGAATAAGTAGTTCTGACGAATTTATTGGATCCGATTCTTGTGTTACTCCTGCTTCTCTTTGGTGAGTGTTACTACAGGCAATAGTTTGTCTGTAACAACGTGCACTTCACCGCGCGATACGTCGACCGGCTGAGGCTATGTCGACATCGCTTCATCGTCATCTGTATCAATATTGGTACCGTGAAGGGCGTACCACCTACTGTTCATTATTGCTCGGAATATGGAAATAGCACAGATTAGAGCATGTAATTTTTTAATTGATGTTCAGTTATGAAATAAGTGTTTGTAGTATAAAAACATATTTTATTTCATCGAGCTTTTATTTAATTTATCTTGGTACATTATTGTCGCAGAAAGATTTTTATAACAGTGATCGGTCAATAGAAAAAAGTATTAAAATTTCGAATATTATTGAGTTATTTAAGAAATATTATGTAATGAACAGTGGCATATCGGCATGTCAATAAGCGGCCCACGGCCGATAAGCATAGAAGAAAAAGAAAAAGAGATTTTATATATATATGAAATTCAAAATATATATATGTATTTATGTCGCATATCCCCAAATATGTATTTATGATAGTAGTGAGTTAGTGTTCATTTACATTAGATTTTAATGTATACCGATATTTATAATTTGTCTTATAGCTGTATCATTTTGGAACATTAGAATATCTTATAGAGATGATTATTGAAAATATATAAATACAAAGTAATATATCGGAAATTGTTTAAGGAAGTTCATACAAGATTACTTTTAGTTTGTATTTGTAATATCTTAAATAATTGTGGATTATTGAGTTTATGATTAACAAAAAATCTAAAATTAAAAAAAATGTAATATAATTAAATACTGACTTTATTATTTTGCGCCCTAAAATAATGAGTATTTTTTTGTTTGTTGTATAGCTGCAGACTCCTGTATCTTCTCAACTGCTGGTTATTTTAAGAATATAGTAGCTGACCGATTCCATCTTAAATCATGCAAGCCTACTGTACCTATATCTTCGAACCACTTCAAATTTTAGTATATTATTCTACTCGAAAAAACATTGTCGGAGGTGTCGAGGTGGAGGTACACGTCATAGTGAGTGAAACGCACTCTCTCTCTTTCTCTCTCTCTCTCTTTCGGTAAGTCTAACAGACACACGCTTTTCTCTTCGCTCTCGATGTTTGGCTTTGGTACTGCTGCCTTCCTGCCTTCGGGCGCTTTGTTGCAGGTTACTTGCATGCGCCATTATGCAAGCCATCATCTCCATCGTTATGACAACTAGGGGTGCTGCGCTTGCATTGCTATTGCTGAATTTTTATTGGTGCTTTGGAGGCTTTCTTGTGGCGAGGCTGGGCGACATTTTTCTTGGCAGTTCTGCGCATGTCACCACTGTACACAAAAGCTGTGTTTATATTGTTAATATAAATGCGTACGTTCGGCTTGCTCTGCTCAAGTGCTCTTCACTATATATCGTCGCGGTTAAACGAATAAATTATCCTCGCAAGAGGGCAATACTTTAGAAATAGAGCAGAAGAAATTTTGTGCGTTCTGCGACAGACAGCCGCGTACTAACACGGCATTGATACATTCTACAAAATGTAAAAGGTCTGGCCATGCCTCGTACATGACCGTAGTAAAATCAAAACAGACGCGGAAAAACATCTTTGTCTGTTTGGATTGTCAACACAGCGGCAGCACAAGCGTGAACGCGAGTACGAGGATAAAGTCGAAGTCGAGCAGCGTGAGCGAGAGCGAACGTGTAAAAGAGGGAGAAGGAGAGACTGAAGAGCGAGCAAGCGCGAGAACCAGCACACGCGCGTGAGGACAGCCGATGCTCCAACCCGAACACTCGCCGCCTGCCCCTCTACTCCACGGCACTAATAACAGCGAGCGAGGAGAAGCGCTTGTCGATAGAGAGGATCATCCGGGCACACTGCATGGTGCGCAGCGGGTCGCCGAGGTGCAGGCGCCCCTTACATCTTCGGCCAATATGCGGCGGGTTGCCGGTGTGCAGGCGTCATACACTTCTTCGGCCAATGTGCGGCGGGTTGCCGATGTACAGGAGACCGCTTCTGTTTGCACCTCTACGCCGGCCAGGATGCACATGAAGATCAGCGTCTCCGATATTTCCGCCGTACACACGACATTCTCGATCCTTAACAAGCAGGGTTCAGACAGCATCATAGTACTGAGACAGCCCTGGTTAAGCTGACTGATGACATACGAATAGGCATTGATAGAAGGATGATCACCTTGCTGTTGCTCTTTGACTTCAGCGAGTTTGACAGCATGTCTCCCTCGAGACTGTTGAGTAAGCTGCACGATTTCGGGTTCTCGAGGTCTGCACTCCTGTGGATTAAATCGTATTTACAAGGTCGTACTCAACGCGTATTATCTAGAAATGGTTGTTCCTCGTGGGTTGAGACAAATGTGGGTGTGCCACAGGGGTCGGTCCTCGGGTCTTTACTCTTCAGTCTCTATATCAATGATCTGAAAGACCTCTTTGATCGTGGAACGGTCAAGCACATACTATATGCTGATGACCTCCAAATTTATATTCAAACACCTGCAGATAAACTTCTGGAGGGAGTAGCTTGCCTGTCTGACGCGGCACGATTGGTGTCCGAGTGGGCCGAGCGCTTCTCCCTCCGTCTCAACTCTGGCAAGACTAAAGCAATTTTGTTTGGTTCTCGTAAATATGTTAATGATTTGGTTACAATGGGATTGCCAGACGTTGATATGGGGGGCGGAGCGCTCGTGCCTATCTCCAGCACGGTCATGAGTCTCGGTGTTACATTAGATTATAAATTAACGTAGAAACCGCAGGTCGATAGTGTAACCAAAAAAGTAAATAAAGCCCTTTATAGCCTGCGGTTTATAAGGGCATGTACCACCGAGACTTTGCGCAGAAGGCTGGTTGAAGCTTTAGTCTTACCCCATCTTGACTACTGCGCTGCAGTGTGTCTTGACGCGTCCAATGAGCAGAGAACACAACTACAGAGAGTTAACAATAC
>UELU01122037.1:0-10320 GCA_900490025.1 Megastigmus dorsalis
CCTTTACAAAAGTATAAACTTCGATCTTGGACTTTTCAAAAGTACAAATTTACTAATTAAACTACTAACTAAAACTACGATTTTATGTTTTTGAGAAGGGTAATTTTGCTAATTTATTCTTTTAAAAGTACAAATTCTTAGATTTAGTCCTTTCTAAAGTTTAAATTGGTCAATTTGTACTTAATAGCGTCAATTTTTATACTTTAGCATTTAGAGTGATACCTTTAATTGTTAATATTTTATTGTCACTTTTTTAAACAAGTAATTATTATTATTTTCCCTTATTCATTTACCTTCATTCTAATGTGTATTGGAGAAAAATATCGTTATTCGGAGGAATGTATTGTAGAAAAAAAAGTTATATAAAAAAAAATTTTACCGGTGACAGGAATCGAACCCATGTCGCACGAATCGGCAAAACGATAGTGCACGCGCTTTAACGCTCTCGGCCATCATTACAAATTGACATTATAGGTATGGAACTTATACAAACTTTTTTACTCCCTGAAGGGCTTAGGATAGCTTGAATCGGCGCCATTTCTTTTCGACTAACAATCTCGAAACTTTACACTCATCAAAATTGAGTAAATAACCGTTTCTAATGCAAAATTTTACGTTCTTTCGTTTGGTGTAAACTATTTTCTCAGGGACGAAGCCGTTCTCAAGATATAAGCAAATAAAACTTTCAACTTTAACATTTCTTTGTTAACGGAATACGCACCACGCGGGGCCACGCGGGGAGGGGCGGTGCTTGGCGGAGGAGTGGGGTTACAAGAGACTCTTACGTACCGAATTAGTAGCAGCTTGCTGCTAATTTTACAGCAGCTCTGCTACTAAGGTAGTAGCAGAGTGCCTGCTACTGAAATAGTAGCACGCTCCGGCAAATACAATAGCATTTTGCTACTGATTTAGTAGCAGAGGTCTGATACTGTTTTAGTAGCAGAGGTCTGATACTGTTTTAGTAGCAACCGGACTGCTACTAGATTAGTAGCACATTTTTCTCCGTGGTCAAGAGTTAAATAATTCACAATTTCGCACAATAGACCATTCACTCAGTAGAGAGAGATGTAAATAGAGATAGAGATAGAGAGAAGGGACAAATCCTATTTGGCTTTGCTACATTGCTTGCACTGAAGTGCATTGATATCGTATTGTTAACAATAGTATTAATAATAATAAAAATATTATAGAAAAACATAATAAAGATTTAAGAGAAATTAAAATTTGAAAATTAACAAAAGCAGTTGCTGGTAGATAAGATCTCTCAATCAATTAAATTAATATGAAATAATGAAAATAAACAAAATAAAAATCAAAATTATAGTAAAATTGAAAAAAAAATTGAGAAACAAAAGTGAATTTAAATATTGGCGTGTCCCTTGCTTATGATCTGCAGGCGCCGGTAACGTTAATGAAAACAGATATCCTTCCTTCGTTTCGATTCCACTCGTGTGTCCCAGTTTGCCCGGCCTTGGTCGAGAAGCTGATAGAAAAGGCTACAGTTGAAGCTTGCGGCGAGATCCGGGTTAAATTGTAGCGGATCCAAACCGTTAAGATTGGATGGCGTGATTGTGTAAGATCTCCGCTGAGCCTCAGACTTGGCGTGCTGTAGGTGAGAAGTTTGGGTGGGAAGCGGCTTAAGGAGTGGGTTCATCTAAGAATCAATTTTATTGCAGACCTGTCTGTGCAGCGCCTTGTATCTGTCGAGATCGGAGAGTGAGCCCGAGCGTTTGGCGGCGCGATATAATTTGTTGCACTCATACATGGGAAGCCTGAGGTCATGAGTCTCCCACGGCTTGTATGAGCTGGAGAGAGAGGCACCGCGAATAGGATCCACCTCATCAAATGGGGCGATGATGTTATCTGTAATAGTCGAGGCGAGAGAATTCTCTAGAGCGGCAGAAAAAAGATTAAAGTGTATGGAGGGGGGGGGGGGATAAGTAAGTAGTGCAATAGTTAAGCGGATCAGCCAAAAATCTTGAATTGAAATAATTTTGATGACTGTTGGCGAGGCGACCGTTATGAATCGTTCGCAAGGAGTGAGAAAGAATGGATTTGGTAGTTTTAGGTGGAATAGTAAATTTGAAAATTAAGTTTATGAGGTCGTGGCCAGCGATGAACGGAGAGATGGGTTTCGTGTATTAAACGAGTGAAGAATGGTTACTGATGATGATCGAGCCAGGTGTTAGAGGGAATCGCGATATATGGTGTGATGTGTGAGCTCTGACGGCACCAAGAAAGGAGAGAGAGCATCAATATTCTCGTGAAGACGTGAGGAGACTGAATTTGCCGCAACCATATTTATATTGGACAAACTTTGGTTTAGTGCAGAAACATAAAAAAATTCCATAAAAGTAGCACAAAACCTGAATAATATAAAAAACCGAATAAGGTAATATGTACAACATTTTACACCTTCTATTATCATTTACTATTCTACGTTAATCTAATTAACGCATATCGGACGAAGCAACCAAAACGTGACACTCGAATTTCCAAGTGTCAGTTTCGTACTAATTCTTAGAACGGAGATGTGTTTCGGCGTAAGAACATGTGAACTTCATGATGGTAATATTGTTTTTGTTGCTAAACCCCTCACTGATGATATGTGGGCCTCCGAAGGGGTAACACTTCGCTCCGAATTCCATATATTTCTATAAATTCCTGTTGGATATAGATAAGTATAAAATACATTTGTTACGTATAAAAATTATAAAAATTTCTGGTATAAATTTTACATTATTGCATTATTTACATTATAATATTGAACGGGTTTCAGTCTCATAATCATAGGTATATTGCACTATTTATTTCCATGATATCCTAGTGTTCTTAATTTGATGCCATACTGTCAGTCTTAAAATATTTCATTATCTTATATGTAATATCATAGAGTGTCTTATATTAAATTACAAATAAACGAAATAGAATAAAAGTTGGTATCTATCATTCGTTTAATATAAAAAATAAATGCATTTACTCAGCCCATTTATTTATAACACTCACGCTAATAAATACACTCATAGTTTCATAATGATGTATATGGGACGATGAAAGATAAATTAACATATAAAAACTCAGTTATTTGCTCCTTGTGTGTATTCAATAAATATTAGCGGATAATGAATACAAGTGCCGTTCCTGGGTGATTAAGGATCAAGTGCAAGGAGTGGTTTATGAATTGCCGTCTTAAGTCTAGGCAAAAATGGAAAGCTGCACAAATTGTCTGTGAGAGTGTCTCAAAAACGGGCACATTAAACTTGGAAAAATATACTAGTTACCATGCGCACTCTTTGTTCTGAGAGTTCTTATGCATCACCCCTGCTCCTGGACTGGTGCACATTCAGGATGGGGTAAGACTAGAGCGTCAATTAGTTTCCTGCATAATATTTCAGTGGTCATGACCGAATAGACCGCATGCTATACAAAGTTCTATTTACTTTTTTTTAACCTTTTAATCCACAGGAGTGCGAACCTCTAAAAGCCTAGATGGTGTAGTTTGTTCAACATTGTCGAAGTATTGATGGTGTCAAACGCCTCACTGAAGTCAAGAAAATAGCAAGGTGATCATTCTTGTATCTTTGCGTAGTCGTACATCATCAATTTGAGCAGGGTTATCTGAGTACTATGATGCTGTCTGAACCCTGCCTATAAAGAATCGAGAATGCTGCTTGCAGAGAGATACTCTGCAATTCGAAAATGTGCAATCTTCTCGAGAATATTGGAAAAAGCACAGTTTAATGCTAATGATGGTACAGCAATTTTTTAAAGACCACTAACTCTGCTCGCTTCCAGGCACCCGGAAAGACTACCTGAGTAAATTAGAAATTAAATAAAAGAACTATATAACCTCGCAGCACCGGCAGAGACTTAACTACAAAACTTTATGGAATTTCATCTTCACTTCTCGCCTGTGTAGTAAAATGAGACATGGTAAGAAAAACATCCACTTGCGTAATTGGTTAAAAAGAAAAAAACGCTTTTAGTGTGTCGCACCCTTTGTTTTTTCCATTCCCCTCCAAATATCCATCGCATGATCAACAGCATCAAATCATTGACTGCTAATATAGGAGGTACGTGCTTAATCTACGCGTTTATCGACCCCATTGCGTAAACGAAGAAACTCGTTGTAACGTCGGGCGCGCCTCTTGTCGATAATAATTTTGAACATTACATATGATAGCATGATAAATGAACATCGATGCTCGTACGAATAGTAGAATCAGAAATCAAAATTGACGAAAGTCGCTCATGATAAACCAGGACACTGTCCCCTCTGCATTTTTCTAAATGCGATCAATAAAATCAATAAAAGAGTTGTATAAAAGCATACCGGGTCAAAATGCAAAATTAAATATGATATAAACCACAGGATGTACATAAGAAAGTCACGTATAATAAATTTGAAACGAAAAATATTCGTATTCTTTTCAATCAATAAATAATAATTCGAATCGTTAATAAATTAATTTTTTAAAACATATCTTTTGTTCTTCTAACATAATTCATGAAATATTGAAAGATATAAACACTTTAATATAAATCATATTATTTTAAACATTTACACAACAATAATTATTGTTTTCTTTGTTTATAACATTTTACAAATTCATTTCTAAAAACTTTTTTATATAATCAAATAATCAAATAAGGTTTTCTCAAGTTATACAGAAGACTTTTTATGTATTAGTTTAACAATTTATACATTTGTCAAATCAATATTATTAATATTGTAATAGTTTTAATTTATTTATTGTTTCTTATAATTTAAGAAAACAATATACATGGCGCTCGGAAATTGACCGAAAATAAGGGTACTACGAGATAGAGGAGGAAATTCTAAGATATACATACGTAACTTTTCCGTTTTTCGATTAAACGCATAAATTTCGAGTTATAGACAATTGAAAATTTAGAAAATCAGCTGATCTGCTCGCGCCGGCGACAGGGGAGAGAGTGGGCGGAGCTTCCGCGCTACGGCAGAAGCAACGGGCAACCGGAAAGAGAGCGTCCCTAACCTTCCCTGTTCTATTTGCTTAGCTGAAAACATAGTCGTTCACTGTGTTGACATGCAAGTCCGTCATCTGCGTCTTCTCACACGTCACACGCGTAAGGCGGGCTTGTGTTGGTCGCGTATCCTGTATAAGTATGTATCTCTGAGGTGTCTCAGCGTATCGATACACAATTTGCAAATACAAAATGGCATGCGAATATCTATTCGTACAAGGATTTGATGTTTTCTATTTTAATAATTAAAATCTAGACATAAACATTAAAACAATGTTAAATCAAAATAAATTCACTTAATGAATTTGGTTCTTTAGCAAAACTACTTATTTTCTTCAGAAATCCATGTTCTTGAAACGATTTCTGATTAAGAAAATGTGTGGCGTGACGATCCGGATCCGGCCCCTATTTCCTCCAGAACACAGACGCCTCATCGGAGTCCTGCGCCCGCCGCAATTGTTAAACGCAACTCGTCGAATTTATAATTAAAGAGCGCCAGGCGAGCTGCTCTTTCCCCGGCTTCTCTGAGTCCTCTGTCTCCGAGGAGGTTCCGCTGAGCTGGAAAAATCGCGAGTCACCCAGGGTGATGACAGACCCACGGCGATTCTTCCAAGAGTTGCTCCTCTCGTGCTCTTGCTACTTCTATGCTCCGCTATATACTAGAGTATTTGACTATCCTTCTCTCTATGGACGAATTTGGCACGTGGCTGGTAATTCTTGGTCGAAGGTACGAAAACGCATGTAGTCGCGAACACGGCCGAACAGCGAGATAGTGGGCGGAAGTCTTCTCCAACATCCTCGACGTCATCTTCTTCGTCTCCACTCCGCTCAGCCAATCCGCGACTCCAATCGCGAACCTAGCCTTCTCTTTTCTTCTCTGCTCGAATCGCGTTCTGTCATCGGCCTTTGCCGCCGTTAATTGGCTCCTGCCCTCTGCTTTCGCTCAACTCTTTCGCGCGCGCTTATTTGATTTCTGCTTCAAGTTGTTACTTCTCTTCGTTGATTCTCTCCCTTTTTCTCTCTCGTACTCTCTTCATCCGTCTGCGTCTCTATCTCTCTCGCACTACCGCCGCCGTGTGTCGCCCCTTACGCCTATCTCTCTCTCTCTCTTGCTACACTCTGTTCTCCCACTCTCCGCACTCTCTATCTCTCTCGCGCTAATGCCTACTCTCTCTCTCGCACGGTAGTATGCGCTCTCTCTCTCGCACGGTAGTATGCGCTCTCTCTCACTTAGCAGCATGCTCTCTCTCGCTCTCGCTAACTAACATGGCCGGTAGTGTCGTCGGTTTTCGGCCGCGGGACTCGCTGTTCTGCTCGGGTATTATTTATAATAATAGTTTTTAAGTGACGTGGTTCCCACAAATAATTCAAATTTGGAGGCTATTCAAACATGGTAATTTTTAAAACTTATTATTAATGTATCAGAGAATCTGTGTACAAGGTTTCAAAGACTCTACATTTCTAGATTTTTTTTTATGAGCATTTGAAATATCGCAACTCAACCGAGTCGCTGAATCACAGCACGAAAAAAATTAATTTAACTTGTATTATTTAAATGTAGAGACGGCTTATCGGCTGTAATGTTTCAAACTTATTCTTCATGCATGTAGGAATGCGTGTGCAATGTTTCAAAAATTAATCACTTGTAGATTTTTTTTTTCGAGCACTTCAGAGATCGAAAAACAAGCCCGAGGCCGATTAACAGCATGATAAATTCATTAATCACATAGCGAAAACGGGATCTTGTTACACTAAATTTGTAATAACTTTTGATCTATCCAAAATTTAAAAAAAAATCAAAATTGAGCGAATTCGCAATTAAAAAACGAACAAACTGGCGTAAACTATTGTAGCTGTTAAACAACAAAAGATATAGCGATTTAAACAATTAAATTGTTAATAACAATTAACCCGACCACTTTTCAGTCCATCACCTAGCAGATTCGTGTTTAGCGGGTCAAAATACATAAAAAAACACTTAGTGATGCCGGCGACCTCGATCGGCCACGAAAACCCCTGTACCCCCGGACTAGTTCATTTATACTTATTTTATATATTAACTTTCAAACTTGCCTTCGTATAACTGGATACTATAGGACCATGTCTATCATTATTTGATCGCTTACTTGATAATTTATATATTTATTTAGATCCATTTTTTTAACTTTATTCGAGATCTTTTTCCTGTATTTAAGGTTTTAAGATCATTTGCTAATATGTTATACATCTTAATAGCTCTGATTTTTAGCAATCTATTCTGTATTTTCTGAAATAATTGCTGTTTTTTTTATAAGATCCTCCCCATGCAATTATACCACAAGTAATTATGCTGTGAAAGAAAGTATAGTTTGTAGTTCTTAATATTTTGATTTGTATAATTTTCGAAATTTTATAGAAAAGGAACAGTTAATATCTTGTCTTTTTAATAATTGATAACATATATTAATAATGTAATTAATGTGTTTATTCCATTTTAGATTGGATAAAATATCAGAGCCAAGTATTTGCAGCTTTCAACTCTCTTTAAGCGTTCATTGTATATTTTGATATCGATTTTGTTGGGACCATTTCTACCAATTTATTGCCTTTCCGGATTTAAAAATAATTTATTTTTTTTTGGAGCACACTCTTGAATATATTTGCTGATAATTTAACCATTTGATTACTGGAAACGACTTGCGTTATTTATTTTCGACTGTCGTTAATATTTGCTAGAGCAAAGAAATTTTTCAAATATATTTACCTCAGATTTTAACATAATATCACAGTCTTGCTTCTTAATTATTTATTTTTTTGCATTAAATAAGTTTTTTAATTCATATTGAATTCTAGCTTCGATAAATCATGTGATCTGTACAAGGCAGATTGTTCAAAATTGCTATTAGAATTTAGTTGAATAAATGAGTTCAAAATTTTTAGTCTTCCTATTTTAATTATTTCAGTGTTTTGGGTTACCCTCTTTTTTATATATGATTATTGCATTTGATTTGTTAATCATACTATGATTGTAATATATCTTGTATCCAGTCAAGTTGAAACATTGATGATGTTTCAATTCCCTCATTTCAGCACATATAATAGCGTAACGTTTGATCTTAAATCTCTTAATAAAAATTTGTAGTTTATCAAAATTATCAAGATCGTTATAAAAAAACCTGTTGTTCAATTACTTGCGTTTGGATATCTTCTACTGGATTCAAATGTTGATTCTTGACAACTTCGTTGTGAGAGCAAGCTTATTCGTAGCACTTTTTTGTTCGTGTATGCTTGAGAGTTTGTTCCACATTTCATTCGAACTCACACATGTCACGAGATATTCGAGCTGGCTGTACTCCATCGATGCGGATAAAAAGAACATGGCTTTTGCATCTTTTTTAATCCATGACGTTCTCGCGGCAGTGTTAGCGACCTCTGCGCCGGCGGCTGCTGGTTCGGGTTTTGCCTTTGTTCCTTCCACAATCGGCAAAAGATCATGAACGATGAAGATCGCCCGCATTTGGAACTTCCAAAGCTGGTAATTCTGTCCATTGAACTTGGAAATGTTCCTTAAATCTGACGATTCTGCCATTTCGTCGGATTGTCGAGTGGGATAGTACTTCTCAGAAAAATGCACGACACATGGCACAAAATATACATTTTTTACGAGCGCTGTTCATACTAACTAAAAACGAGGGATCAAGTGCCCTGGGCCCATAACGTATTTGCGGAGCAATGGTTAATAAAAAAGGAACTTAGCACATAAAAAATGTATTCATTTTATTAATCTCAGAGGTGCGCTATACAAGAGTGATGGATCAGGTCTGCCGAAGCGGCGATTGCTTAGCTACCGCGTCCGCCATAGTTACCCCCACTTTGCTTACCTCCCACTAAGTGGCACGTGTACATAAGTAAAATACGTCAGGTATATACCGCTTAGGTGGAACACATATATTAATAAAGTTATTCCTGGAAGACGAACTAAAAACAATGAATTATTTATTTATTCAATTCATATTCGAATAAAAAAGTATCATAATTATCCTAACAGAACTAATTTTAATCATAAAATGATTATTAAAGTAAACACTATAAAAAATAACATATTTTGGCCCAAAACATATGCATGTAAGTACGTATGTAAGTAAATATACGATTTATTTCAACTAGGTGAAGGCCGCACTCGGTGCGGCATCAATTTATGTTTTTTTGTGAATTCATTTATTATAAATTAATATTTCTCAATACATTATAAAATTTCTATATACCATTAAAAGCAAATTTTAAAACTATGTTACACCATATCATATCATATCGATAAGAATAATTTTCTTTGTTAATTCATAATTTATATGGGAATAAAGTGAAGTATTATGAATATATATCAATTTATTAATTGTATCATTAACATATGTGATGAAATATTTATTTAATAATGAATTATATAAACAACGCAAAATGAGGATAGTGATATATATGGGTAATAGAGTACGTAGATAGTGACATGCGTAGATATTGGTATGCGTAGATAGCCAGGTGCGTGGATAATCGAATTAGTAGATAGCGGGGTGCATAAATTGTGAGGTGCGTAGATAATCTGGTGCATAGATAGTGGGACGCATAATACATGTCTTGGGTGTGTATATTTTGAATAAATTATATAATTAACTAATTATTTAATAAAGGACGTGAACAATTATTACCTATTAATGTTTATCAATGATCAACAATTTTTATAAAATCAATAAATTAAAAGAACTCACTCGAACAATTTTGCATAGGTTCGTTGCCATACAAACGTAGGCTTCCTTTGACGAATAATATTAATTATTTTTGTCCGAAAATATTCATTGAAGTCGTATAAATCTCAGTCTTCTCCTTTTTTTGCGTAAAAATATCTATGTTTTATAATAAATGAGTATTAAATATTATGGTTCGTAGATTTAAACTGTCGATAAAGAAGGAATTTTGCTTCCATATGACATTCCCTTAAGGAGGGTCTATGGTGTCATGCGGGGGGGTGAGGGTAGAGGAGAGGGTCCTATCTTTTAACATAGACAGGCATCAGTGATGCAAACTTCAAATAAAAAAATATTGTCTACTTTTAAAGCTATTTTTGAAGCATTTATCAAGGTCAATGTTATTAAAAAGTATTAAAAAAGCAATAACAATTAAAAATAAGTAGATTTAAGTATCAATATATTTTTATTTATATGAAATATTACTCCAGAGTTTATTGAAAGAAGTCTTGCTTTAAGTTTTTTACGTTGGCTACATTGTAGTTGCACGCACAGGCAGTTCACAGGTATAGACTGCCGGTGTCATATATACACATAT
>UELU01122048.1:0-11989 GCA_900490025.1 Megastigmus dorsalis
AAAACATAAAAACTAAAAATCCCATAAATATATAAACCCCATAAAAATCCAAACCTAAAGATAAATAAATAAAACTATATATGTATAGAGTGAGCAAAAGAGAGAGGGAGAGAGAGAGAGAGAAATGAGAAAAATCACTCTATATATATATATATATATAAAGAGAGGAGAGTGAAAGGAAAGAGAGAGAGAGGAGAGAGGAGTGTAAAAGGAGAGGAAAATAATAATAAATAATAGTATGTATATCTATGTACATATATATAGCGAAAGAGAGAGGAGAGAGAGAGAGAGAAAAATGAGAGGGAAAAGAAAGAGAGAAGAAGAGAAAAGTGTTAAAAAATGAAATTATATATGTACATATGTATATGTGTACTATAAAAAGAGTTTTTTAATTTTATAATGGACATACGTACGTATGTACGTACTGACGTATGTACGCTTCTTTACCCACTTTGATAGCCCATAAAAATAAAATGAATAAAAAATGAATGACATCAAATATATGAAATCAAGTGTTGATATAATGCGATTCCAATTATTGATAAAAAAAAATATCTCGCAATACTTTTTACAGTATTAAGGGGATTTTTACAGAAACACTCACATAACACATCACGCAAATTAATATAATGTAGATAGATATACTCTGTCTAGGTGTACAGGGTCGCCGATGATGGAGTCTGTCTAGTGCGCTCCGTAACTTTTCGTGTCTAAGTGTAGAATTTGACCGTATTCGGTGCCTAGGTGTACAGGGTCGCCGATGATGAAGTCTAACTAGTGCGCTCTATAGCTTTTCATGTCTAGGTGTAAAGTTCGGTCGTACTCGATGTCTAGTTGTACATATAGATATACGAGCACGCATAAAAAATTTTCCCGACGCTATATATAGATATGCGATCACGTATAAAATTCTTTCCGACACTATATATATGTATACAGCATAAGGAAAATAATGGAAACCCCGGAAAATTTTAAAGGATGGTTAATGAAATAAAAAACTTAAGGTCACATCTTAAGTAATTTTTATAAGGGAATTCAATGGTGGTTTTAAGGTCAACTTTAATTTTTTCAATGGAAACCCCTATTTTTGACATGAGCAATCAAAAGAGCGGGAAATTCTACGATCAGATATGTATCGAGGTCTAAGGTTAACGTTACTTCAACGGGTAAAATAGAGGTGAAGCTTATGCCAGTATGAAAATCCCGGAAAATCTTGCCCGGAAATCGTAGAAAACAGTACATCAGAAGTAAATTTTATAAATGAAGTGCCTATTAGCACTTCGGCTGCTACCAACGCATCTAGTAAGAACTTTTGCTAATCTTTTCAAAAAAGATTCCGAACGTTATATTACAGGTACTAATAAGTCAACAGCCTTTATCGCAGCTAATATTATTATGAACATGAACAATCATCAGTTGAAAAAAATCATTTAACACCAAAAAGTTCAATTTTTATTTATTAGTTATCAGAATAATTTAATCAATTTAAACAATTATCAGAATAAATTAACAGAAGATGTACAACAATAAAGTGGTAATTCACTGGAAATTGCAGATGATGTTATTCAGAACTGTCCTATATATTATAGATGTTACAATTGATGTTACAAGGCTATTGTATAATAATATTGTGTTACATGGTGGCTCAACGATGTTTAAAGATTTTGGAAGAAGATTGCAAAGAGATTTTAAATAAAAAAACTATTTTCGCCCAACTTTTCGCTGTTTGATATGGAGGAGTGTTTGGCATACTAAGTCTGATTATTAAGAACATGGTCCAGGAATCTGTGGGTACAATTCTGTGTTTTGCAGCATGATATAAAATTATTTTTTCTGACTGGTCAAGACAGATACCAGTTCTCACCTTTCAGAATGGTGGTACTATAGGTAAAGTTATATCAGTTTCAAAAGATAAAAATGGAGGAATTGATAATGTAAATTTTAAAATTTCTAATGGCTAATTTAAACTAAAGAAACTTGTGAAATCAATTCAGAAATTGTCAAGTACTCTTTTTCTTCATTGTTTACATACTCAAATAAATTTTCCAATTTACAATGGCCATTTTAAACTAATGAAATTTGTGAGATGTATTCAGAAATTGTCAAGTAATCTTTTTCTTAATTTTGCATATTCAAATAAAGTTTCATATTTATAATGGCCAATTTAAACTAAAGATATTTGTGAAATCAATTTAGAAATTGTCAAGTACTCTTTTTCAATTTTTATTAATTGTTAATTTGTACCAAAATAATAAAATGAACTTTAACTTTGTAATGGTACCTTATTAAGAATGGAGATGCTAAATAAGCTATCAAAGCTACCATAGGTGTTAACAATGTGGACTCATTTTTTTTAGATCAAATTCGTGTTTAGAAGGCAAGATACGATGGTATATGGTGGTCTCAACTCCAGTTTAGTGTACTTTTTTTGTTTGTGGGCCTGTGGTATTCACGACTTAATAAAAAAAAAAATAATCAAACTTTTTTAATAGACATTTGAGGGGGTCACCATATTATTAATAATCGAGTGAATATACCAAGCAAAATTAATCTCACGATAAAAAGTATTTATTCCAACGTGCTCACAATTTTTCGGAAATCCGAAAAATGGCTAAAAAATTCGCGGATATTAGCGAATTGATGAAGGATTTAATGTACTGGCCCGGCATCGGTGCTTTGCCGCCAACGTATGCAAAGCCCTTCAGGGACACGAAGCAAATAAGTTCGGCTGCCAGTCAGGCTAATCACATGCGCAACGATCAGGCAGGCGCCGAATTTTCCGCGCCTATTCAATAGTCGAGTTTCTTCCATCAAAGCCCGTGATCCGAGCGACATGGAGACTTTTTTATTACATCAGGCGCTAAATAGTATACCTTTGATGGCAACAAGAAAGATGGATTCTGAATCAGCTCCCATTGAAATTCCGAGGCCGCGTTGCAGATGGATATACGGTTCGCTTAATGCAATATGAGGAACTCACCGAGAAATATGTAAACAAGTAGAAGAATTATTAGAAGGGTATAATACAACGTTAAAATTCATCATGGAACACTCCGATCTTTAGCGTGCCCAAAAAATCAGATAGTCAAGGACATCTCAGATGGATAATAATTTTAGATTTTATAGCATTAAACGAAAAAACTATAAGCAAAGTGCTATACAGAACTAGATTTAGTGACTAGATTCTATCAGATCAAAATAGATCCGGAAGACTCCTACAAAACTGTTTTAGCATACCTTTTGGACATTATGAATTTGCTAGAATGCCGGTTAGATTAAATACCCAATCACTCATTTCAAAGACTTATGGACGATTTATTACGTGGTTTACAAGGACATATTTTATTTTTATATCTCGACGATATAGTAATTTATGCAAATAGTCTCTATGAATACAACTATAAATTCAATTTATTAATAGAAAGATTAAGGGAAGCTAATCTAAAATTACAAGTAGATAAGTGTGAATTTCTAAAACGAAAAGTCAAATATCTGGGGCATATATTAAGTGAAGAAGGTCTTAGTCCTGACCTTGATAAATTTAGAGCAGTAATTTTATTTCCTGCATCAAAATTTATAAGAAATGTAAAACAATTTCTTGGATTAACTGGTTACTAACAATTAGCGAAGATTCATAACAAATTTTGCGCAAATTTCTAAATCATTAACTAATCTGTTATTAAAAAGTGCTGCAGATAAATTCCAGATATTACAATAACCTTCTCAAGGAGGAAAAGGGAAAGATTGTCCAATATCATATATCTCTCGCGGTTTACGAGGAAGTAAATTAAAGTATGAAGTATACCAAAAAGAAACACTAGCTATTATAAAAATTACCATTATAACATATCACCAACCCTTAATATGGTTTAATACTGCATATTTGAATACGAGAGTTCAAAATACCCAATGAATACTACATCCGCGTTTATTAGATTTTGACCAATTGAAGAAATCGAAGGAATTAATCTCGAAGGCATTACCCGAGGCAGAATTCTAAATGAATGAGAAAATCGATACCCGACGAATATCATGAAAATATCAGATTTATCAGTGATTTTTGCAAACGAACAACTAATGTATCACCTCAGATTGCCACTTTTGGACTATACCAGGTAAACATTGTACAAAGCATCTCCGTGGCCAATCGCGGAGTCCTCATTTCTTATATTTTTAGTAGCCCTTGGCGTCCCCTTTTTAATTTACGCTTAGGTCATCCCAAATATAGTCTCCCAAATGGGGAGAATCTTCTGGACGTCCCTTGCTATTGTTTCTGTTGCCATCAGAGAAGGGGAGCTCAATATTCGGGTTCTTCTCCCTTCTAAGCGCTTGCGGCTTTCTAAGATGTAAGTTGATGTCCCGTTTTCCCTGTCACAGAAGCGGCAGAGAGGGCTTGTTGTTTTTCCCATCTTGTGATTGTAATATCTAAAACTGCCGTGGTCTGTTATGATGCCTGTGATAGTTTTTAGTTTAATTCTGCTGAGTTTCAGGGTCTCTGCGACCCAGTCGCTCATGGATGGGATTTTCAGATAGGCTTTCGCTTATTTGCAACCTGCCTTTTTCCCACTCTTCTAACTTTTGACCGACTAATTTGTCACATATGCAGATATAGCTACCGCTAGTTCAGGGCCTATGAGGCTCTCTCTAGCTCCTAGTTTGGCTAGTTTATCCGCGTATGATCCTTCTTTAATCAGCCAAGCTATTTAGGGTGTTATGGCAGCCTCTTCACTACCTATCACTTTAAGGGCACTTAGGGTATCCGAGCATATACACATATGTTCCGTTATTCCGGTCTCCTGCGCTTTGGAGGCGTAGTGACATATGGCTATGATTTCGGTTTGTGTAACTGTGGCATATTTGCTCAGCGGGATGGGCATACTCACCCCTGCTCCTGCACCTTCCGAGTTTTTAGATCCATCTGTGTACCAGATATCTCCTCCACTTGGATGTTCACTATTACCAGACAACCAGTTTGTATTTTTTGATAGGCTGATTCTATATTTCTTGCCGATGATGAACGAAGTGGTCGTCCTATCGGGTTGCATCTCTAGGAAGAATCCTCCGCACAGCCTCATGGGTACACAATTTATTAGGGACACTATTTACTTAATTTCCAAACATTATATTAGATAGTTTGTTATAAGGCCACCAGTTTGTTACATGTTTCAAATACTAGTTCATTCTTTTTTCCGTGCCTTGTCATGTTTTATCAACTGCTGTTACTACCATATTATTCTCGGGTACGCTTTCTAGCAAATCATTTATATACAGTAGATATAATAATGGACCTAATATTGTGCCTTGAGGGACTCCCACGGTAATATCACATGTTTCACTATTAGTATTGTTCACACTTACTGTTTGTTTTCTGCTAGATAAGTAGCTTTTTAGTAAATTTAGAGCATTCCCTCTAATTCCATAACAATCTAGTTTGTTCAACAGTATTTCATGATCTACAGTGTCGAAAGCTTTAGCCAAGTCAATAAACGTTGTAACTATAGGTTTACTAATATCCAGATTATTTTAATAATGTTGGTTAGTTTGGATAATTCATTATTTGTGCTTTTATTTTTAATGAAACCAAACTGATTTTTTGACAATATGTTGTGTTTTTGTATAAACTCATAAATCCTATAGTTTATTGGTAAATGTTTGCTACCAGCTTTGTAAATTGGTATTATTTCAGCCTTTTTTAAGGCATTTGGTCAAACTGATTTTTCTATGCACAAATTGTATACGTCAGTAGAGTACATATGTATTGCGATATTACTTTTAGTGATTTAGCACTTACATTGTCAACTCCGCCTGATGTATCCCTCAAGATTGTTATTGTTTTTACTACATGTAAATGTTCTAAGTATTTTGTCCCGACATGTTCTATGTATTTTCCCCAAAGCAGCTTCCCATCTAGGATCATACCTACATATTTAACACTCTCGGCCCTAGTTATTTTTTGGTCGTTGAGCGTTAAGTTGTAGCTCTTATTCCACTTGTACTGCCTAGTGAATACCATAGCATCGGTCTTTGCGGGATTTACCGACAGACCCGTTGCTTTGCACCAGGAGTCCACACGTCAAAAGGTATTCTGCATGATGCTCATTAATGGTGCTAGGAATGGGCCTGTTAAAAAGATCATGATGTCCTCTGCATATTTAATTGGATAACATCCCAATTCTATTAGGTCATTCAATAGTTCGTCGACAACAAAACACCACAGCAAAGGCGATAGTACACCTCCTTGTGGGCATCCCGAGTTTACTGTTCCTTGAATGGTGATGTCGCCTTTTGTGGCTTCTAGGACTCGATTTCCCAGCAAGCGCATAACACAATCTATTAGGGCTCCCTCTATGTCCATTAGGAATTGATCCTAGGCAAAAACGATCACCAGCAATTCTCGATAGTACGTAGAGTATCATAGTTCGGATCGTCGTACATACAAGGGTGATTTTTTCCTATTTTTCCTTGGCCTAAAATTTCTCTGAGTGCGTCATCTAAGTTAATATAAATGGCTGTATTAAATTAGGAGATGTTATTACCGTCTCTTTGCTTAATTTTCTGCAATTTATTAAAGCCTCTTGGTTGTTCCTCGCCGTACATGCAGTCGCTGGTGCTTCTTAAAAGTCATCGGAATGGCTATTTTCGCAAAGTTCCTAATGAATCGTTTATAATGACCAGCGAGGTCGACAAATGATTTTTTAAATCTCTGGTCGCGAAGTCGACTTTAGCGACTTATTGTGCAAAGTGCCCTATTCACGCTCTATAATATAAATTAGGAGGCGCGAAAGTCGATTTCGAAAAAATATATTACGCACCTAGGTGTTCTCGCTCTCTTGTAATTTGGCATCATCGCTTTGCTCGGGCGACACAATCACCCACGGGGCGTGAATCAGCGCTTCGCGCCCTAGTTATGTAATGTATTATTATTTTATTTTTATTTGTTGGCACTGGAAAACTCCGGAATGCTTCGATATTTTTAAGGTCTGACCTGATTTTTCTACCACCTAATATACAGGGTGTTAACAAATAGAATATCACACTGTATGGATGCGAATAGAGCGAAAAATTCTAAGTAAAAAATCACTAATAAACTTTTCGATCCGATCAGTAGTTACTGTGTAATCATCGATGGAAAATCAGTCGATCAGGCCAATCAGCGTAAAGCTACAGCAGCAAGCGGAGCGCAAGGAGAGTAGAGTGGGGCGGCCCGCCGAGTGCCTTTCCGCCGCCGGCCGTCGCTGCGCCGTCTCTCGGTCTCTCTCTCCACACCGTCATTCACTAGTCGTGGATTCAGCGAAAAATAAAAGGCGCAGCAGTCTGACGCGAGCACTTGACGGCCGGCGGCGGAGAAGTACTCGGCGGACCGCCCCACTTTACTCTCCTCGCGCTCCGCTTGCTGCTGTAGCTTTACGCTGATTGGCCTGATCGACTGATTTTCCATCGATGATTACTCAGTAACTACTGATCGGATCAAAAAGTTTATTAGTGATTTTTTACTTAGAATTTTTCGCTCTATCCGAATCCATACAGTGTGATATTCTATTTGTTAACATCCTGTATACCCTAAGAAACTCGCCTCCTTATGAAGAAATTGGCATTTACTTGGCTCGATCGTTAGGTTCGCGTTGTCGAGTCTTTTCATAAGATGCTGAAACATTTTCCCATGCTCTTCTAAATTGGCTGCGAATACCATGATGTCATCTAGATAAACATATAATTCAAGCCCTGGCAGTTCCGCTAATACTAAGTCCATGAGGACTTGAAAAATGGCCGGAGAATTTTGCAAACCCATTCTGAGTCTAGTTCACTCATAATGACTGTACGGCCCAGTAAAGCGGTTTTAATGTAAGAGGGAGTTTTCCGAAATGATGAATATTTTTTATTACAATAACACATTAAACGGAATTGAAGACACACATTTTAAAAAAAATGTATATAAATCTACTTTAAAGTTAATCAAAAAATATTCTTAATTATCATAATCTTTATAGTTCTCTGTTCATAATACGTCAAAATTTTGATAAATATTCTCACCATCACGAGAGGAGAAATACCCACAAAACATGAGGATTAAGTTGGTTACACTATATTGATGATAGGCGGATCCGTGAGAGATCTAATGCCGACCATCATCATTAAATTCATAGTTTAACGACAATTTATCATTCCCCCTCCTATTTGGTTTACATCAAGATTTTGGAAGGCTCTCTCCACCTCTTATAATCTAGTAATGTCATTGTACAGCTACCCTCCAAGCGTTCACAATTTTGTACTTTTGAATTCTTTTAATTTAATTATATAATATTTTATTATTAAATAATGAGTGAAGATTAAAATTTAGTGGATTAAAGATTAGTGGAGGTATAGGACAAAGTGAGTGATTTTTGTACGAATTTAACTTTTTGAAGAATTTTTTAAAGAAAATTTATTTAAAACATCCCTCTCTTATCTCTGAATTTATTATGATTTAATTTAAACGATTAGTTTTATTTCCATAACGCTTATGAGTGTTACATATTATTACCGTTATGAAAAAATATGAGGATGGTGCAAGTTTCAGCCTCTGACTCCAAAAAGCACGCCCTGTAAATCAATAAACGTGTTTTTACATTTTTTTATATCTCAGCGTGGGTTTAACCGAAATTTGAATTTTTTCAGGCGTTCATATTTTTCAAATTGCTTTTAAAGATCACCATTATGAAATTCCAGGTTAGAAAGAATTTTAGAATGTGTATTTTGATGGAATCATGTAAACCCATATGATTTAGTACCTTAATCTTTAACGGAACCTATAAAAAAATTTTAAAAATCTTATTTTTAGCCATTTTTTAGCCTTTTTTGAAAAAACATGTACCTATAAACATTGAATTACTTTTTATTTTTGACAAGATAGTAAATAAATATACTACCTAATAACCTAAATAAATATAAAACCATAAAAGTTTCATAAAGACCCGAATAACTAAGAATAATTGTGAAGAAATTAGTAAAAAGACCCTAAATAGCCTCAAAATGACCATACATGTACATTCTGCAGCTATTCGTTAATCATATAGCACGCATCATGACTTCCTACTATTTTACATTACCCAAGACAGTTTATTAAACCAATAAAAGCCACTAATCATCGCCTGTATTGTATAAAACTATCGAGAACTCCTGCTACGTCCTCGTTGTTGTCTCTGGGTCATGCAAAGAGTAGAATATGTTTTTCTCTCGAAAACTATTGGCTTTAGAGAAGTTTATAGAACAGAAATGTCTTAGAATTGATCATAGAACCCTCTCAAATTTTTTCAGAATTTTAGGAGATGATTTTGGAAAATCGTATTTTCCAAGTTTTCCAAAAACTCAAAAATTTTCTCCAAAAACTCTGAAAAAATTTGAGGGTGTTCTATGAGCAATTTTAAGACATTTTTATTCCATAAACTTTTTCTCTAAACTTAATAGTTTCCAAGAAAAAAAATGAGTTATGTTTTTTATGATCTTTTTTCGATTTGGCCGCCATTTTGTTGGAAGGAGTGGTTCAAAAATTCCACCAAAATTTCCTGAGATACTTTGATAGTCGTGATCACTCCTGATCATATTTATATCATGATTCGTTCACGATAACTGTGCTAAAAAGAATCGCAAATTTTATTTTTTGCAAAAATTTTCACGTTTTTGTTTTGTTTAATTGGCTATAACTTTTTTATTACGTGTTTGGAAAATTTTTCTAAGGCCTATAACTACGGAAAAAATCGCGTCGAAAATCAACAAAAAAATCAGGCCTTTTGGTCGTTAATGGGTTAAGGGGCTACACTATACAGAATTTTTGTTTTCAAAAAGTATTTTGGTGGAATGACTATTATAAATAATTTTTTAAAGAGCATTGTAACTACTACAGATGCTGTCAAATCTAAATGTCAACAAAAAGCTGCTGAGGACGATGAGATTTATATAGAAAAAGGACAGCTTGAGGGTTTGACAGTGTCAGGGGACGGTTCTTGGAAAAAATGTGGCATTACTTATACGGATTCACAAGTTTAATCGGGTGGTACTCCGGAAAATTAATTGATATTTGCGCGAATTCCAAATTTTGAGTATGAGTACTGGGAAAAAAAGAAAGGCACTGCCGAGTATGACGAATGGCACGCTTTACACCAAGAATACTGTAATGCAAATCACAATGTTCTGTCCTTCCGAGTCTTTGTACAATGTTCGGTATGCCTACTACATCAGTGATGGCGATAGTAAAACGCATAAGAGTATTGAAGATGCTAAGTCATATAGCGATTTTCCCGTCATAAAAAAGGAATATAGGTCATGTACAAAAAAGGCTTGGGACAAGACTACTCAATTTGAAAAAATAACTGGAAAATTGATAGACGAATTAAGTGTGTATTACGGACGGGCTATAGTCGAAATACTGATTCAGTAGAGAATATGCGCAAGGAAATATACACTGCATTATATCACAAAATTTCAATTGACGAAAAACCTCACTCTGCAGGAGCCGATTCTTGGTGCTCTTAGCAAAGAGCGAAAGCCTCGCAAACTCTCGAGATGTACATTTACAAACCAGCTATGCCTCTCTTGGTTTTCAATGCTATACAAAAAATCTACGAAGATTTAATAAGAGAAGAACTCCTCTCACGTTATCTAGGAGGATTTAAGCAAAATGGAAACGAAAGTTTGAACTCTGTCGTATGGTCGGTTGCACCGAAAGCTATGTCTAGCGGCAACGCAGTAGTTGATGTTACAACCAACGAAGCCGTCATAACATATAATGGCGGTATTTTCTCACTGATGGATGTAGTATAAACCCTCGAATTGAAGATTAGTCCCGAGCTGCATAACTATGCAATGGAAATCGAACAACAAGTGTTCAAGACGCCAACCGCTCATCATCGATCCACCGAAAAAGCGCTCGAATGGATCTTCCTGCGCTCAGGAAGGAGACTGACAAGCTAAATTTGAAAACAGAAGGGTAGCTATATGGAGCTGGGATAGCAGAGTAAAGGTAAAAAAATCAGCAAGCCCATATTTTGAAAATTTCATATCACAAATACGTTTTCAAACTTTAAACGCGTTTTTCTCGAAACTATGTTTTTCAAATCGGGGTACACCGAATCTCGCTCAATTTGTGTCCGATTGACTTGAAATTTTAACTGCAACTTTTCAGATATATTTTCCGTGGAAGTACACACGATTTTTATGATTGATAAATTGTTACGTTTGCAGTTAATCATTTAAGGTCGATTAAAAAAATTTTAAAAAAAATTTAAACTCATACAAATTTGTGAAACTTCAAACAAAATTTAAAATCCTCGGTATTTCTATAGAAAAACTATTGTAAATTAAGAAAAATTTACAGTTTTTTTTGTTCCAGATAGCACACCGTTTTCTCCTATAATTTTTTTTTTTATTTTTATACTGCCACGACGCTATTTTGTTATACATAAATAAATAAAAAATATTTTTGAGAACTTTAATTTATGTTAATAAAGCCCTAATTTTTTTGATCCACCACCTAGAACTCGAGAAAAAAATTCATAAAAAAAGCTTATTTTGAATGTATATCATTGAAGGTATCCTTAAAAATAGAAAAATCCGTATTTGTAAAGATTAAATTAGTCCTTTAAGCCTATTTATATGTTTCTCTTAGTTCGCAATAACTTTATTTTAATTAATATTATTAGAATTATAGGAGAGAGAGGGGCACGAGAAAGATAGAGGAAGAGATATTAGTTAGAAGTCATTATATTTTTTTTTTGATTTTTAACTTTTGAATGAAGTTTATATATCTTATCTTATATTATATTAAAGTGATAGTGGTCATCGTTCGTCGTATGGTATATATAGTATATCATATGTATACCTATTGGGTACCCTTATGATATGTAACTATAATAATAATAATAATAATAATAATAATAATAATAATAATAATATCTTATCTTATATTATATTAAAGTGATAGTGATCGTCGTTCGTCGTATGGTATATATAGTAT
>UELU01122049.1:0-15427 GCA_900490025.1 Megastigmus dorsalis
CTATCAGAAGCATGGGTTCCATGATCATTTCTGACCGATTTGATTCTTCTATACAGTGTTGAAAGTGGGCATGAGCAAACGTGCACATTTGACGTTAATGGGTTAAGAGAGACGTCGGGCGGTTCCTTACCTCCCGACGCCAAGATGGTATATATATATATATATAAGTTCTGGTATTTCTGGGACGATTTTTAGTATGCTTTGTTACTTTCTGGGATAAATGCGTCTTTCTGGGAGATCCCAGAAAAAAATAGATGGATTGTCATTTTCTGGCATATTCTGGTGCGTATCACAATATTTCTTTCGTAACATTTTCGTGTCTTAATACTTAATAGCGACCGGATATATATATATATATATATATATGTATTGTGAGGCTGTTTCTGGCCTCACAAGAGACAGCTGAAAATTTAATAAATAAATAAAACAAAACAAAACCCGAGACTCCGTCCTTTTTCCTCCAGCGCCGTTTAGGTTAGAATGCACTGCCAGGGCAACGAGCCGCGACGACGATGCTGGCTACCTCCGCCACGAGGGGTTAAAATTATAAATAAATAATTAACGAGGGGGGATTTGCGTTTGTTTCGAGGAGAGCGCCTGGACCGACGACCAGCACGAGACGAGCGAGGAGGCGACAGCGACCGAGCAGGCAGGCACTGGGCCAGCCTGCAATCACCACCCACGAAACGACGGAGACGATGATGCCCGAGGGCGGCACCAGCACGACACGAAACGCGGTTGATGCAGCGAGTACGTCGAGAATATGCGCGGCGAAGAAGACGACGAAGATGCGACGAACCGACAGCTGGACCACGCATAGCAGCCGACACAACTACGCATACGCGCCCTTAGCGCCAATGTATGCGTATGGGTGCGACGCGACCCCTATGCTATGCGAAAACACATGAGAGCGCACCAACACATGCATGCGCCAGGGTGCGAGCGGCGAAGGGAGCGCGCAGCCAAAAGACGTGGGGAAGCGGTTGCGCGGTACATGAGAGTGAGAGGGACAGCGAACGAATGATAGAGAGAGTGAGATAGGCGCGAGACGACGTGCGCGCAGACTCGAGTCGCCGAGAAATACGACGTTCAATTACCAGTTTAGTACGGCGCCGTGCGCCAAAAACATGCGCGCGAAACTCCCTAGCGCTAGATGCCTAGGAGCTTTCCGTAGATTATCTGGGGTGGGATATTTACGTGTTTCAGGCACATTAATTATTCATTTTGAATTGCGCGCGCTGTAGGAGGGAGCTATTGTCGGGTGACGGAAGTTGGGTCGGCCACCAATTAGCGCCGACCTGAATATATTAGATATTAATGATTGGAGGTGATGTAAGCGACGGGAATCAAGAGTCAAGAACGAATCAATAAGGAGCAGCGAGGAGAAGCGCGGATGGATCGGCGCAACATCAAAAATCAGAACGAGACAGAAGATAAGGATGAGATAGGAGCGACGGAGATAGCACTATAATTCGGACTTAGGAAAGAAGGCGGAAGCGAGCGAAGGAAGAAGAAGCGTCATTTGTTGCCTGGCGCTATTAGTGAGTAGTCGAGTTTCGCTAGCAGCCAATTTTCGCCATTCGCCGCCATTCTTCCGTGACCACGTTGCGAATTTGTATTTAATTTGTGGCTAATTTTCAATCGAATATTACTCAATAAATATTGATCGGATCGAAGTTACAAGAGGATTTTTACTTAAAATTTTCTGCTCTATCCAATGCCGTAGAGCCTATTCTACTTCCCTGTATACATGTGTATAAATATATAATACAAACTGTCTTTCGATTCAAATTCTTGAAATAAACGCTGCCACACAAACTCAAAATGAGATTATAGACTTTCAATCATCAAGTTTAGATGAATATCCTACAGAAGTTCTTTCTCACATAACTAATCCTCATGATTAATCACATGCAGTTAACAGTATTATACAAGATGAAAGCATTACAGACGCTATAAAAAAAGTAGATAACATTCTAAGCAATAAGTCCGATTCCAGTATGCAAATATTATAAGCTTACATAATCGAGTATTTCCGCTAAATGATTCAGATTTTGCTAGCGTTTCAATCCATGCAGAGGATAACATCTCTTCTCCGTTAGAGACTGATTCACAAGATGTTAATAACAGCTGTGTGACTGCTAATGCAGAGTATATTAGTTCTACCAAAGAGACCACCCAAAGTGAGGATTTAAGTCTTCCATCAGAAATTATCTCAAGAAGTCTCGAAACTTCTGAAAATTTCGTAGCTGATCACTATCCATCGACTGTTACACACTCTATGGAAAATATTTCAAACTCTGAAAATAATTCTTCTCACTCGATATCGAAACATCTGCAAGAAGTTTCAATTATTTTTAAATTAAACAATAATGATGTAAGAGTACTTTCTCCATTCAACGAATATTTTAAGAAAAAGTTTGAAAGTAAAGAAAATTTACCATCAGTTGTCTCTAGTGAAAAATGGATTCAATATCTAACTAATAAAGATGAAAAAAAGAAAGAGTGAAGAACAGAAAGAAATGAGAAAAAAACTTAGATTGACTAAAGCCGCAACAATACAAGAACCTTTTGCTGCAATTTATTTTTCTTTACAATACTGTAAATGTATTATACACGTGTTATACTGCAATTCTCCAATGCTTACTGAACAGGTATATAGATAATGCACTCTCAATAACTATCTGCAAAAGTTAGAAAGATACATAAGCACATGTCAAATTTGTAGGTTAAAGGTTATGTTTACATAAAGTACTACTTATCTTATAATTTCCTGTTTTACAAAGCTTGTGGAAGTTACACACTTAAATGTTTCTCTGAATTTTAGGCTTAATAGTTAAAACGTATATGTGCTACCATCCGGATTTTTTTAAATTTTAGCGTTTTTTTATTTAGTTAAAAAATTGTTAAAATGTAAATAATTTCCCTTAGGCCCCCTGTTTAGGTGTTATCATCCGGATGGTAACACATGTATATCACGCTAGATATTACGTAATTCGGATTTTAAACATTTTTTTTATTATAAAAAACGAAGTTTTCATCACATGAGAGATCAGGTGATTTCTCGTGTCAAAACGTCAGGTGAAATATCACCTGATTTTTCACCTGATTTCTCACCTGATTTTTTAAAGCAGGGCAATTCCTATTTTCTTAATGTAAATACTGTGTTTGTAGAAAGATGTCAGTAAATGGAAAGACTGTGTGACCGTATCTTTTACAGGTGTTTGTAATCGCACAGGTTAGGTGTCGATAATTAAGGTGTCGAGGGTGTTAGTATTATGTAGGTACTAGCTGATATTTTTGTAACATTTATTCATTTTTAACTAAAAAACTATTTTTTATGTCTAGTATATTTTTTAATTGGGTTTAAAATATTGAATTTCAATATGTGATACTAACAATTTAATTTTTTTTATGTATAAATATCATAATCCGTTCTATTTTATCCACTTCATCCTTAATGTGTTAGTAGATGGGTATCTTACCCTACGTGGAATTGATATGCAATTCCAATGTAATAAATTACCAATACACAGATTTGAAAGCGGGTAGAGTAAAGTCCACAGAATTTTCCTAAACATGCGCACAGAATTCCATCTGTTACTTCCAAACTACGCTGACATGACGTTGCAAAGAAGCAATTCTCGGGCAATTCTACTATCAAAAGCTTTCGATATAGGAGAAAGCAATCAAATATAAACATCAAGGATAATAAGCCATCCGAAAAAGAAAACGGCAAGAAGCCGAATGACAAAAATAAGCCGAAAGTAGACACAGTCACAGTATGTATTTTAGGCTTTCAGGATGCCCGATTCTTGACGGTTCCTTTTTTTTCTCTGACTGCGTAGATGTTAACTTAGAGGTTTTGTTACAATGTTGGGTTTTCTCAATAATATTTATCATACAACTTCGCGTAGTATTCTAATATTATTATTAAAACAGTGACAAAGTTGGAATAAATACTAACGAAATTTTAGGCACTTGAACTTTAGAATTGTACTTTCGAAAAAAAGTTCATTTAAAAAAATTTTCTTCGAACATTTTACACAATTTTCTGATGTTAATAATGCATTTTAGAGAAAAAACTCACACCGTCAAAAGGAAAAAAATACTATCGATCTATGTCCTTTGATTTTTTCTTTTTGCTAGTCGTTCACTTACGAACGAGTTGAACAGAGCGTGTTTTATGAGAAAAATGCGCTGCGTTCTTCTGCTGGCTGGCGTATCCTGGATGCTCCCATAGTTATGGCAAGTTGGCTATAGCTAGCCATAGTAGGTCCATAATTACTGTTGTAAATATTATAATAAAAATTATTATTTAATAGTCCACGTAACTCTTTTTCAACATTTAAATAAATATTTTTTTCAGGCTAAATAACAAACTATTAAATGGTGTGGCTATTGAACTTCATGGAAATTGTACATCAGTTACGAGAAACATGAAAGAATGCACAATTGGTGATATTTATTTCATGCAGAACAACGATGTGATTTTAAGACTTGGTAGTTATATATTGGAAGGCAAAGAAGTGCGTGTAGTAAGACCAATAGCTGTACTGGAAAAGAGATATGACGAAAATCCAAAAATAATCAAAGATGATCGTAATATTAGCAACCGAATCATTTATACTATAAACACAGTAATTAACACAAAACTAATATTTCGCTCGAGACCTAAGCCTATTATAATAAATGTTAGAAAGAATTAAATCCAGAGAAAATTTTAATATTAAAAAATAAAAGTATTTATTACATTTTCCAATTGTTTACCTACTTACAAATTTAGTTTAAGGAAGTTCATAGGTAGTAAATCTTCCAAAATAAATGTGTACAATAGTTTGATATAATTTAATTGTATAAGAGTTTATGTAATAAAAAAGAAAAACCTTTAAAAAATTTATATGGTTACAGCAGGAAAAGTAACACGTGAAAAGTAGAATTTAATCTATTGAAATTCCTTAAACATTTATATATATATAAAACGTTTATCGTAAAGGAGAAAAAAAAGTCCCGAAAAATTAAAATCGAATAAAAACTATAAAAGTCTCTTCATTTAAAATTACTCTACGCTACACGGCACGTGCGTTCAGTTTATCTCGACACGTATAATCGTCATCATCATCTAGATGTCTGTGATTACGATATGATAAATTTTTTAAAACATTTTTTTCTTTTACATTAGATATTTTATATATATTATATGTATACTATAATCTTATAAGCAAATTAAATCATAGAAAACTATGGTACAAATTTATTTTGTGAGCTCAATTTACGACCTATAATTCTGTAAAAATTTAAGTAAAGAATGTAAATTTTAATTCTAATTATGTTAACCTATTTGATTACAATGTTCCCTACATAGGAGATAATTATTTTAGTAATAAAAAAATAAATATGCCCCCCTCAAATTGCACTATACCGAATCTTCTAAGGAGATAAGTGATCATGTAAAAATGAAAATATACACCGACTTTTCAATAATAATCTCGATAAAATTCTATTTCCTATATTTTACAAGGGAGGAATTTTACGGAGTATGGGAGTGACTCGGCAGCATCCTCGCGTCTATAAGTAAAAGGCAAATTATAAATATGACAGCAAATTTCCGGTCAAAATTCGTATACTTTATTTTAATCACTGTTTTTAACATTCACCTGCACAGACAGAGTAAATCAGGGTGCTGTATTTTTAAATTTATGTAAAATGACAATTTAAAATTTGTGCTAGCAGTGCCACTCGATCAATTTTTGAGTTTATTTTTCTGAATTATCGTACGTTGCAGAAGACAAAGTGCTCGGATGCACGACTAGCCAGAGACAGAGTCGTGAGGTCCAATGGCTAGACACTTTAGAATCTTTGGCTAAATTTCGGGTACGGACAGATGCACAAATGAATTCCTCTTGAATTTGGTAATGTCGCGTATGAGTTTTTATCAAATTATTTATGATTACAAAATTTTTTGGTATCCTAAAAGGAAATTGACTTTCAGTTACTTAAAAATTTGGTCTGTTTCGCTCTAGCTTCAACCAATTACGAGATAAATACGAGAGACGAATTCTAACCTCAAAAAATGAAATTCTTAAGAAATTTGTTTATAAATATCAAAAAGTCGATTCTCTTAGAAGTGATAAAAAAAATATTAATAAGTAAACGTTTATTTAATGAATGGTCCGAGACGTGCGAGGTGAAGGGACATCTCTTCTGACTGCTTACTTTGCCTTTAAAAGCATTTTTATTTTTTATAGTCGTGCGATTAACGTGCAAAAATCCGCCATGTTAGCCCCCCCCCCCCCCCCCGCCTAAGCGAGGGTAAAAGAAACGAAAAACAACAGGACTCGCCGAACACCAAAGAAAAGCAAAAAAAAATCCAGCCAATGCACAGTAATTTCCTTTAGTCACGTTTCATATTGACCAAACATGTCAAAAAAAATATATTAATAATGATACTTTGAGGCAAAGCTTTGATGGGCCCGCAACTAAAAAAAAAGTGTTATTATAAATATTATGATATATATTATATAAAAGTTACCTTTAAAAAGGTAAAACTGGTGGCAAGTATAATAAGTATTCTTTTTAGCTTAGCAGCAATCTTAGCAGTTTGTAGTAATTTTAGTTGTACTATTATTTTTTTCTTTTTTCAATTTTGTACAATATTCTTTATCTTAAAATGACTATGAACATATACACGGCGTCAGGCAGATTAAAGTGACGAACAAAATGTAAGCTTATATTAGTTGCAATCAAATGCAGCCGCAATATACAAAACAATGAAACCTAATATTAATAACTACGAAATACTTTTTCCTTAATATTGTAATTCTGATCGATATATAATTTGAATTACAGAATCTATACAGAATTATAGCTCCCCTTTTCCTCTTTATGATGTATCATGCCCGTTTCTAATTGTTTTGAAATGTATTTTTTAATTTTTGATTAAGTGAATATTTAATAAAGCTGAGAATCGCCTCATTTTTAAAATCACTTTTCTTACATACAAATTATATTAATTTCGTAAATTTTCAGAATTATTATACAAGATCTCAATTTTCAATCAGTTTTGATAAAACAAAAAAAAATCTGCAACCGCAAACATAAATTCTTAATTTTCATGATTTAAACTATTACTATGAATTTGTGGGGTGTGCGGTCCCACGGAAAAAGATGAGAGAGGAGGATGTTAAATAAATATAAACTTGTAAATGAAGTTAATCTGGATTTATTTACTGGCAGAGATGCTGCCAGTGGCTTTGAGTCTCGAAGTAGGTCTGCTGATCGAGCATTACATTAGCTTACACATAACCTCGGTGTCTGCTTGTATTTGGTATCGCTGACTGTACGTATATATATATATGTATTGGTATTCGTGCGCCAGTGGCGCTCTCGCTGGTGAGTTACTGAGTTGAGGTTACAGTGCCCACATCACTCCCCCTTTACGTTTTTTTAGTAAAGAAGCTGAGTTCCTAGTGAAAAACCTTTTGCGCTTAATATCATTATCGATGAATGCTTAATTATACATTGATTTTCATATGAAAATGATCGACGATTGCATTTAGGTGATGCATTATTATAGATGAATTCTTAATTTATGCATTAGTTTTACATGTGAAGATGATCGACGATTGCATTTAGGTGATGCATCTGTCATGAATGAGCACTTATTTGTGCGTTGAATTATACATAATATGTAAGATAGTCGGAAATTGCATTAAAATTATGCATTAATCTTGAATGAACACTTATCTGCGTATACATGTAAGGATGATCGGCGATTGCATTAAAGTGATGCATGTACGCTTGTGCATTAACATTGCGTGTAAAAAATGATCGGCGATTTCATTTAGGTGATGCGTGAACGCTTATTTTATGTGTTTAAAATTACATGTAAAAGTGATCGGCAATTGCATTTAGGCGATGCATGTACGCTTTGTGCATTAACATTGCGTGTAAAGAGTAATCGGTGATTTCATTTAGGTGATGCGTGAACGCTTATTTTGTGCGTTTAGATTTACATGTAAAAGTGATCGATGATTGCATTGAGGTGATACATGAACGCTTATTTTATAATCGTGCAGTTGTTTTATAAGATTTAGAATTATTTGATGATTTTGCTGTAACTAAAAAAATTAAGTTTGGTTTGATTGAAGGTAAACAAGCAGTCTAGTGTATGTAAGTGTGTAAGAATTGATGCTTGTTGCAGTTAAAATTATGTTTACACCACACGATGGGACATTGCAAAAGGCAGTGAAAGTACAACATGAATGTAAAAAAGCAGAAAAAAAAAGAAGTGAATGAAGAGAGGTCCGAAGGTATGGTGTATGTTAGTTTATATGAAAGAGTACGGAAAACAACTGCAACGCTATGTGGTGTTTGGTGCATGCTCGTAGGTGGAGACGCTCTACAGTCCTTCGCTGTTGTGCAGTTGGCGGTCAGGAGACGCTTATGGTGGGCATGTGTGTCCTTAAGATATCCCCGACTCTGGTCCGGCTGCTAAGAGAAGACACTGCCCGTGAGGAAGCTGAAAGGCAGATAAGCACGAAATTCGCTTGATTAATACATTGTTTGTGACTCCTTTCCTGCAGCTGCTCTGTGACTCGATTTTACGCAGTAACAGGGTTTTTTTTTGAAGTGAGAGTGCGAGGACATGCCTAATCTCAATGTTAGTATTGAATCTAACGTTTTTAGTTCCTTTTGTGCTTTTAGCTAGAGCACTTTCTAATCGATCCGTCTCAAGAGTGTCTAGTTTTCTCTTTTTTTAAATGTTAGGAATTAATTTCTTTCGTTTTTTATTTGTTTGATTATCATCGAGAACGGAGGGAACTGTACTGACCCTGTTAGGTGCGCAAGTGGTTGGAGCGTCTTGCGTGTTATGCACTTTACGTGTAGTCGCGTTTGACTGAGTTATGTTCGGATTTGTGTCCGTGCTATTGTTTAATTGGTCATATATGACGCTTTCCGGAAGGATTGCATCAAAGTCATGATCGTCCCCCCTCATTGACGACTGGTCCGCGTCGCCGCTCCGATGCACCTGAGCTTGCACAACAATGCTATTCGGTCTAGATATTTTATTTGAATCTTGGATAAGGACATGGGGGAGCGCCGATGTACGCGGTGCTGTGTTATCGGCCTGGGAGAAGGTTTCTGAGTTCTCTGCGCGATCGACCAGCTGCCAAGCAGTCGTTTTTGAGGGTAAGATGTTGTTAGGCGATAGAAAATGCTGCAATGAGCTTCCACCTACAGTATGGCCAATATCCGTGATAGGATGGCTCGTTTTAGAATTTAAATGATTTAATTCTTCTGCTAAATAATAAGCCGTTTTGAGGAGTTGTGCATTAACGGGTATCTCTTTTCCGTTTTTTTCTATAGTGTAGGTGCGTCCGTCTAAGTGTCGCGATACTACTTTATGAGGACGGGTATAGGGTTGAGTTAGAGGTGGTTTAACTGCTTTAATACTCTCGAAGACATGCATGCAATGATTTAAATCTTTAAAGACGAAAGGTATAATCGAGTTTTTGTGTGTAACTGGCACAGGTTTCATCCGCGACATGTAACCTTTAAATTCCGATAAAAATAGGTCACCGTCGGTGACTAAGTCTCGAAATTCGAGTAAATCGCCCGTATTGTTAATTTTGTGACGTACAAGAGCTCCGCTGGACAAGCGTCTGTATCTAAGCGCACTCTAGTGCGTAATCCTAATAAAATTGTTGAAAGGACTCTTGTCCAGTCGGGGCTGTTTGTAAGACACATTATCGCGGTTTTTAGTTGCCTGTGCCACCTCTCGATCATGCCATTCGATTCAGGATGGTAGGCAGTAGTCCTCGTCCTTTTGCTACCGATTAATTCGAGCAAGGAGTTGAATAATTGAGATTCTAACTTTCGCCCCTGATCGGTGGTCAAGGTTACCGGTGCACCAAAACGCGCCACCCAAGTATCGAAAAACGCGCGCGCCACAGTGGGTGCTGTTATGTCATAAAGCGGCACTTCTCTGGCCAACGAGAAAATCTATCTATCATTGTCAATAAATATTTATAGCCTTCGCTCGGAGGCAACGGTTCGACTATGTCGATATGTACGTGTGAAAAGCGTGCATCCGGCATTATGAAGTGCGAAGGTAAAAATTTATTTTCTCGCGATATTTTAAAGCGCTGGCATTCCATGCAGCTCTGGCAGAGCGTTTTAATAGATAGATACATTTTAGGCCAAACGTAGTGTTGGCTAATTAACCTGTCCGTTACGCGTGCGGAAGGGTGAGCGTTATTAATATGGAATAAATTAAATATTTCGCGTCTTAAAGATTTGGGCATGAACGGTCTGAACGTCTGTGCGAAAAAATTGCAGTAGATTGCAACGCGTTTGGGTCCCGGAGAAGCTTAGTTAGTCTCAAAGGGTGACCCGGATCTGCAAGGATTTCTTTCAATTCCTGATCGATCAACTGCTCGCGCGATATATCCTCTAGAGTGAAAAAGGTCGGAAACTGAAAGGTAGCTATGACTGCAAGGGTTTTCCTTACGAAGGGTTTGCCGATCGATGATTTATCTCGCCAATTAAAAATATTTGGCGCGATAGATGGATCGATACGCGACAATGAATCCGCCACGATATTGTCTTCACCCCGCAGATAGCAGATTGCAGTATCGAATTGAGCGATATAAGATAGTCTGCGTGCGCGAATTGGTGGGCAGTCGTCCGAATTATGTGAAAACGCGTGAACTAAGGGTTTGTGATCCGTGTAAATTTTGAAGCTGCAGCCCTCCAAATAATAATTGAAATGTTTCAATGCCTTATAAATAGCCATTAGTTCGCGATCGTACGTCGAATAGATTCTTTTTTAATACCATATGTATGGGTGTAGCCCATGGGCTTTTGGATGGCCTATAGATACCTGATTTGCACCATTTTTCGAATTCACGCCTAGCAATTTTTAGTTTTTCAGGGGGTAGTGGTCGCGACCTCTGGGCACAAGATGAGCCCTAGGTTTTAATGTGGCGTTATACACCTTTTTTCTTAAAAGTTTTAGGCTTATCGATGCCAGTCACCGTCGGAAACTTCATTAAAATGTGCGCGTATTTATGCTTAGGATTAATGAGGGAGATTTTCAAGTCAAGGGCTGCCTGTTTAATACCCGGTGCAATTTCATTTGTTTTTGCATTAATTAATCTTTTATTATGTAAATCGGTTAAAAGTTGGAAATGTTTCAACGCGTCGCCTCTAAGTATGGAGTAAGGTACATCCGCGACGATAAATGTCCAGAGCAGTACTTACTTATAACCAAAATTTAATTTTTTGCGTACGGTGCCAGAAGTGTTAATAGTAGTGTCATTGGCAGCATATAATTTAATACTAATTTTCCTCTCATTAAAGTCCTTGAGTTTCGGAACAACGGAGATTTCCGCGCCCGAATCTATTAGAAAGATTTCATTAGTATTTAAATCTTTTATGTGGAGCTAGTTTTGTTGGGAGGAGAGCGATCGTGATGACGAGTTTCTTTGTTATACAGAGCGTCCATTCTCGCGATTGCTTCTGTGAGCAATTGTGCCTCTGTTGACTTTATTTCACAGATCGGTGCACTCGCGTCATATAGATTGGCGTATATTTGGTCTGCGTACGCGATAGAAGCGCTATCGTTTTCCGGTGTGGGTTCGTTGACTAGAAAAGTGCGAATATTTGGTGTCAGGTTCACTTTCCAAGCTCTCAAAATTGATGCACGCGGCACATGCTTTCCCGTCAAATAAATTAACTCGTTAAAGTAAGCCGATGGCTTTCGTGTGCCCATTGGGCAGCCTCGAAATAATTTTTGAAGTTTCGAATCATCCGATTGCGTGTATATCTTGATTAGTATGTTTTTGAGTGCATCGTACCGATTGTTAGGCCTGAGTTGCTTGATATTATCCGCTATTTCTGTTATTATATTCTGATTTAAATTCGGTATTATATTAATGAATTTTATATTATCATCAGTGATGTTTTGAATTTGGGCTGGCATTCGTACATATCGAACCATGTCTCTGGGTCATGTTGCCAGAAAGGCATGTGCATTTGCTTAAAATTGACGTTGGAGCGAGCCATGGGTTGATTGTTGTTTCCAGGTATATTTACTGTATTATTTTGATTAGGTAACGGAAGATCAAGGTTTGTTTGCCTGTGACTACTTGCTTCTATATTATGGGTATAAGGGTTATTATGATTACTTGTTGACTGATTTGAATTTGAATTTTGTTTTTGAAAGTTCTGCGAGTCTATTGTTTGGAAATGTGTATTTACCGACCTGTTTATTATTGAAGGATTACTTAGTGATTCGTTATTTGTTGTGAAAACGTTTGAATTTTGTGTCCGTGTAACGACTTTTTGTACACTGGAATTAAGTGGATTGAAATTATGATGTGAAGGTGTAACAGCATTTTGTACATTAGAATTACTTGTATTAAAATTATGGTTTGCGTTATGTGGCAAAAGTTTTAATTTCTCAATTTCTGCACATAGAACGTTTAGTTGCTCTTCATGTGTTTTTTGCATATTTTTAATTTTGTCGGAAAAGGTTTTTTCCATTTTATGATAGACTGCTAGTGATACAGATGCATTATTGCTCCGTGAAGATTTTGTTAAAAGTAGCCTATTTTGATTTAGATTGTATGCTGTCTTTTTAAACGCGCCTCTCATTTTATCAGTGATTGACTGATCGCAATCGGAAATTTCTTTATCTATTGGGAGATAGGGATATCTAAAAGGTTGGAATCCACGTCCTTTCCCAGGGTAGAGTCCATTTTAGAGTGTGTGCTGAGCACGCCACGCGAAGGAGCGGCCGTCGTTAGGTAGATTCCCGAGTCTACCGTAAGAGAATCAAAGTGAAGTAAGAAGAGAAGTGAATCGACGAGCAGAACAACAAAAATTTCCCCAACACGAGAATGAGATTTTATGAAAAGAAATTATCGCGAATTTCTCACTCGTGATGGAATAGATCTATCGCACTCAGGGTTGGGTTGGGTAAGAGATTACTGTCAATCGACCACTGGAGTGTTTGAAACTTTCTCCCACACGCGTATGATTCGCAAGTAAAAATAACCGCGAAGTCGCTCGCGTAATGAAGTTGATTTCTCGTACACAGGGTAAAAGCGCGATTCCAGTGAATCGGCTACTGGAGTGTTTGCAACTCTCTTTCACACGCGCAAGAATTTACAAGTAAAAATAACCGCGAAGTCGCTCGCGTGATGAAATTGATCTCTCGCACCCAGGGTAAGAGATTACAGTGAATCGACCACTGGAGTGTTTGAAACTCTTTCCATCCGCGAGCGAATTTCTATATGTAAAAATGAAAACTGTTCGCGAGGTGACTTGCGTAGCGAAATAGATCTCGTGCACCCACGGTAAGAGATTATTGTGGATCGACCACTGGAGTCTTTGAAATTTTCTCTCACACGCGAGCACTCAAAATTATAATTACAATGCCCAAGGAGTGTTCCTACTGCCCATGCCACACAATATGTTTCAAGGCGTGTGAAAATTCATATAGATATAAAGACATGATAAATACAATATATATAATTGTTGTAAATATAAAATAATAAAATAGAGATATAATATATTAATTTCGCATTAGTCAGAATGATGTAAGAAATTCGGAGACGTTAAAGAAAAATTTTTTCGATCTAAAATCGATGCTCCTGGCACTTCAATTAATTAATTAACATAAAAAAAATTATTTAATAAGAAAAACATGCTTATTAGGTCAGCGGGTGTCTCGGCCCACCAGCCCTCGGTCGTATGTACCGTAAGAGGTTACAGTGAATCGACGAGTACGACACTTATGAGAACCAATGAGCAAAAGAGCCCGCTGAAAACACTTTAAGAAAAAATATTTTTTTTAAATTAGAAGAAAAAAATCCAATGTGACAGGAGGTGAACTCCTCGCACTCGCGGCGCTTTATTAGAAATTAATATGATGCTCGTCGTCGTCCTGAGGTGAAAATGATGCGGCGAAGAAATTACTGTGGTCGTTAAAATCCATTCTTTCAAATTTTGAGTTGGTCGATCGTTTGCATGCGAAATTTAAAGCCGATATAAGATTTTCTGCAAAGAGGCAGAGCACAATTTAGTTGCCGCGGTGATTGTTCGTCAATATAGATTGTGGCGGTGCGCGGTCGTTGGCGTGATGAAGGGAAAAAATTTTCTTCCTTCCCGTGGCAAATGGAGAATTTGAATTTTCCGTTACCAAAGGCCTGGTTTCTCTATGAGAGAAGCGGTCATTACGCGCACTACCGAAATGTGAATTTATTACATCACGAAAAAAAATCTGAATTCTGGCTAGTTGCCAGGAAGAACGAAAAACGCGAGAAATTAAATTGATTTTCTCGCACCGTCACCGATTCGCGAATATCTCGGAGAAAATCGCGAAGAAAAATTGCACTATGTGCGATTTTAATACCTTGGACGTTACGCTACTGTAGCGGTGTCTGCGTCTTTGGAATTTGCGCCAAGGCGTCTGCGCGGCGATCGGTGTGTGAGCGCGCACGAAGTGCAAGGCTTCGTCGACTCAAAAAAACGGCTGCTCTGCGCTTTCTCTTTCTCTTTCTCTCTCTCTCCCTCTCTCTCTCTCTCTCTCCTTGTCAGAAGTTGCAGGCTGTACTGTGGCGGCGGCTGCTATTTGGCGGTGACAGGTGTTGGGTAGCGTGAGGCCTCACGCTACGATGGTTGGTGTTGTAATGGTCGAAGCGTCCCTCTTCCGTTGAATTAAATTCACCTGTTGTTGCCGGTGCTGCTGCCGTTGATATAACGCACCGCGATGCACTAGAAAAAGCACGGCTCGGTATTCGCTTTGTGAAAAAGTCGGGGTCACCAATGTGGGGTGTGCGGTCCCACGGAAAAGGATGAGAGAGGAGGATGTTAAATAAATATAAACTTGTAAATGAAGTTAATCTGGATTTATTTACTGGCAGAGATGCTGCCAGTGGCTTTGAGTCTCGAAGTAGGTCTGCTGATCGAGCATTACATTAGCTTACACATAACCTCGGTGTCTGCTTGTATTTGGTATCGCTGACTGTACGTATATATTATAACGGGGGAATTTGACTGAGTGTGGGAGCGACTCGGTAGCTTCCCCGCGTGTATAAGTAGGAGGCAAATGACGGTTGATTTACCGTCCCAAATTTTAATAAGTTATATTATTTACAATTTTAATAATTATCTGCATATGCAGAGGAAATCAGGGTGCCAGGCACTGTATTTTTAGATATACTTAAAGTGATTACTCTAAATTCGAGTAGTGCCACTCGATTAATTAATCTGAATTAAATTCTATTTTCTTAGTCATGCGCGACTAGCCAGAGGCAGAGTCGTGAGGTCGAACGGCCAGAGACGTTCGAGCTGAGTTTCGGGTTGTGGACAGACACGTACACACACATGCAACAATATCAAATAATAAATACAAATA
>UELU01122061.1:0-46053 GCA_900490025.1 Megastigmus dorsalis
AGCTCGGTGTGGTGTATTATGAGCTGTTGAAACCGAGTGAAACTATTACAGGGGATCGGTATCGAACGCAATTGATGCGTTTGAGTCGAGCATTGAAGGAGAAACGGCCACAGTATCAAGAGAGACACGATAAAGTTATCCTGCAACATGACAATGCTCGGCCACATGTCGCAAAACCCGTCAAGACATACTTGGAAACCCTAAAATGGGAAGTCTTACCCCACCCGCCGTACTCTCCAGACATTGCTCCTTCCGACTACCATTTGTTCCGATCGATGGCACATGGCCTAGCTGAGCAGCATTTCCATTCTTATGAAGAAGTCAAAGAATGGATCGATTTGTGGACCGCCTCAAAAGACGCATCGTTTTTTCGAGATGGTATCCGACAATTGCCCGAAAGATGGCAAAAAGTAGTGGCTAGTGACGGACAGTACTTTGAATCATAAACAGCTAATCACTTTTTCAGAATAAAGCCTCAAATTCGGTGGAAGCAAAGTTGTGCACCTAATAGTATCAACGATAATTTAATGAATCGATGAAAATAATAACGAAAACTTGTTCATTAATTCTAATCAGTGTTGATAGGAAACTTTTGAAATATAATTTGCATTAACCAGTATATGCTTAATCATATCTTTAGTACTCATTTTATACTACATTTTACATTGACATGATGAAAAAAAAATGAAATGGTATTCTCTACATTGTTGGTGGTTCGAGCGCGAGAAATGACCTTAATTTTAAACAACTTTAAATATCTGCAACGGAAAAAAGATTCTACTATTCACCGGAATTTAATTTAGTTATTTTTTAATATTATTTCATTTAAAATGTCTCATTTTGTTCCTTGATTAATTTCAAGGGAAGTCAACAACATGAAAATAAAAAATTATTAAAACCTTCAAAGTTACAGTGAATTGTTGCTAATTTGAGCGACACATTTTTATAAACAAATAGTTATAACTTAATTTGTTAGTACTATTTTTAAATTTTCATACCAATGACTTACCCTGAAATTAATCAAAGAAAAGAATGAGACGTTTTAAATACAAAATATATTAAGAAATAAAAAAGCTGCGGTGAATAGTAGAATTTTTTTCCGTTGCCTTATATATTATTGCATTAACAAAATTCACTATAAAAAATTTTTCCAATACAAAACTCTTACTCAAATATTTAAAATTAAGGTCAATTCTCGCTCTCGAACCACCTTAATATTATAGACTTCATTAAGAATGATTATCTATATCAATTGATTAGCATTCCAATTGGCGGATGCGGGATACGACATTTGGCTTGGAAACGTCAGAGGCTCTTCGTATTCAAAACGTCATGTTAAATATTCATCTGCGGGAAACAACAAAAACTTTTGGGATTATAGGTAAATAATTTTTTTTTTACTTTTATTGCAGTCAAAATTTAAATCATTTTAAAGTATTGGTCTTTATTTAACTATATCTAAATGTAAATAAAATTATATTACACATTATTTTTGTATAATAGCTTGGACGAAATGGGAACTATCGATGTGCCGAAATTTATTGATGTGGTTTTAAACAAAACTAATCAAGATAAATTGACGTATATTGGGTATTCGATGGGGACGACATTGAGTTATATACTTTTATCTTCAAAGCCCGATTATAATGAGAAAATGCATCTCGTCATTAGCATTGCTCCAGTAGCGTTCTACGTTAAGCCATACAGTTCTTTAGTGAATGCGCTGTTAGCATTAGGTGGTCCTTTAAAGGTTAGATCTAGTGTAATTAAATTTTACTTGTTAAAAAAAATATAGATTATTGAAGACTCTGCATTTTGTTTATTACAAATTAAATGAATACTGCATTCTCATTGAATTGATATTAAATGTTCTTTTATCAAAAATTGTAAATTATCAATCTGAAAAAATGAAAATTATAAATTATCAATCTGAAAAAATGAAAACTGTAAATTACTGTTTCAATTCCAATTTTAGAGCAAAACAATTCCATACTAGAGATTAAAATTGAACAACAAATTCGATAACATGTAAAATAATTACAGCTTAATTTATTTCAAATTTCTATGAATTGAAAAGTATTTTTTAATTGGCAAAAAAAATATTCACGCGAATTCGCTGTATATTTTCGATCTTTATAAACTAAAAACATATCGTTTTTGCAGACGTTAGCTCTTGCCGCTAATGTGTATGAATTATTTCCTCAATCAAAGCTCATTCAGGTCCTTGGCAAAGATGTTTGCGCTAGCGAATTGGGAAAAGTATTTTGCGGATTCATCTTGAGCTCTGTTACTAATGTTAACAACATAAATTTTGTAAGTCAACTCTTTAAGCTTTTGTTCATTTAATTAATGCTTTTGTTACACTTAATTAAAATGTTATTTTTTCACTGTAGACTGCACTTCCCGAAACACTGTGCTATGCTCCTGCGGGTGCTTCGCTGAATACTTTAGATCACTATTACCAAATGGTTCTCTCAGGTAATAATTATATTTTTATAATACATGTAAAATAATCAAAGTTGGTGAGAAAAACAAAAAATAATTTCATCTTCGAGCCCACCTTTGTTCTACATTCGATTATGATTAATTTATTAACACAATAGCGAGACTATTAATATAAATTAAAAACGAAAAGCACTAATTGGGTAAAAAATGACCCTTTAGTTAACTGCTTCTTTTCTTTGTAAACTTTTTGAATTTTTGCAATACCTAAAAAGTAGAGAAAACTATGTGTCGCGAAAATTCATGTGACGTCATTATCACAACGCAGCACCTCTGATGAACCTGTGATGGTGTCGTCATTAAAGGATCTTGAATGAGCTATACAGCTTTACCAAATTTAGTTAGATTCGCGAAATTCTTATCTTCATGCATGTCAACTAAAGACGCAAAACTCAAGCCGGAGGAATTACCCCAATACGCGAATCTCACTCCGGAAGAATGACACTAAGCATAAATAACGTTGCTTGTCCTGAATTTGGCAAGACTAAAATTCGATTTTTTCCCAATTTCGGAAATACGCATAACTTAGTTAATAATTATTTAGACTGCACTTTTCCAATAAAGCTCACTTTATTCGCAGAAAAGTTCCAAAAATATAGCCACGGTCCTATTCGGAATGTATTAAAATATCAATCGATTAATCCACCCGAGTACGATTTTTCGAAGATTACTGCTCCGCAAGCATTATTTTACTCTGGAGGTGATGTATTCGTTAGCATACAGGTAAAACAATATCACTTTATTGTTTTCTTACATTGCTTTCGCAGTTCTATTTTACAACATTTTAAAATTTTTTTTTTCAGGATGTGATGAAATTGAAAGGGTTGCTGAAAAATGTCGTAGCATTGGAAGAAACGCCTACTAGTGGTTTTAATCATTTTGACTTTATATTGGCAATACATGCTAGAGATTTAGTTTACAATAGGTTAATGCAAATTGCAGCGGTAAATTTATAAAAGTATATAGTATTAAAAATCTTGTTGCTTTTACAAAAAATGTATTATTAAAAATGTTAAATCAGAAGCACAAAAGGAGGATGTCCACGAGATTCTATTAAATATTAACTAAAAAAAAGTTTGAGTCCCTTATTTAAAATGAAAGTTAAAAAAATTCCACGGAACATCAGTGTTTTACATTTTTCTATTTCTATTACCATGTGTTAAGCATAAGGTAAAATAATTGCCTTCGTCTTTATAATGGAACAGATCTTGAATAGTATATATGTTTCTTTAATTGAACGAATAAAATCTTAAATCACATTGTACAATCAACTTTCAATATCAACATGATTGCAATATACCGTCATTTTTGAACAAAAAGCATTGTAAATATCTCTCACAGCGAGTTTTTACACGTAATTTATAGAAATTTTGAAACTACTTTTACTCGATTATAATATTTTCTCGCACTTAATTATGCGTACGAAAACAAAATTGAAAATATAAAATGGTCTTTGAGTTGAAAATATGAAACATGTATTTTATTTATTTAATCCATCACTTAAAACTCCCTAACTTTAGAACTTCATATTTTCTTAAAATCCATTCTATGTGTTTTTTAACTACGTCTATTATGTGATACACATAATCTTTATAAGGTTTTAATACTTTAGATAACGTGGAACGATTAAAACGCATTTACCTGCAACTGCTGTTTCTATTTAAAATACACTTATGTGTAACTCAAAGTCACGCTCGCAGCCCGAGTGAACTCACGATGCGACTGCTTCAAATTTTACGGCCAATGACATTCTCGACTCGTCCTCGACCTCCTTTACATTTCAATAGCAAAATTCGTTCTCTTTTCCCGATGTTTATGACGAATCACCATGTCGCATTTATCGAAACTTGAAAATAACCTGTACATAGCTAATGACGTATGGTAATAAAGACTGTGCGATAAAAATATACTACCCGCTTGCTGCTGCTACTTTTTTAATGGTAGTTATCAATAAACATGAAATGAACATTTTTAAATTGATAAAAACATATTTAAGCGTGTAACACTTTAAATATAATAGAATAAAAAGCGATTAAAGGATGTACTTTATTTTATAGAAAAGATGTTTTTTTCTTCTAAAATGCCTAAAATAATAGTATATATAACCACTAATTTAACAAGGCATAAAGATTAACATGCTTAAGATAAATTATAATACTTTCATTAAGTAAATGTTTGTAGAGTAAGGTTATAAGTAAATAAATGTGTATAAAAGGAATAACATTTTTATTTGTAAATTACGATAAATATAATAGAATTATTTTTTTTTTAAATAAAAGCGTAATACATGTGGTAAAACTAATAATTCTGAAATTATCATGAATTCAATCGGTTAATATATAATAATTAATCAATGATTTCGTAAAAATATTATTGATATAGTACTGGGTTTGAATAGACTAATGTAAGATAGCCACAAATGCAACGACATAAGCAATAAATGGTCTCCCTACCAGCATCGTAACCACTTAGACTTTGTATGGTCTCGCAACACTAAGTGGCCTATTCTAAGGCTACTTGCGATTTACCGATTCGACGCCTGACACTACTTTTACGACAACAATAATTTCAATACTTCTTCCACCTATAGTGTAGCGTATATGACTTTATTACATTAAAAAAATCAAATTATTACTAAAAGTGTGAAAGAAAACATTTGTTTAAGCATTAGTATAGTACTATTGTATCCCTATGCACGTCGGCTCGAAAACGTATTAGTATAAATGAATAGATATATTAATATTTCATATATAAGTATTTTGAAATTCAATGTCGAAACATTGACATCTATTTACTGTTATAAATGTGATAGCTTAATGGCTTATCGAAGAAAAAATGAATAATTGCAAGCCAAGAAAAATGATCGACTACCTATACTGACTGATTTCCATCTCATAACATTCGGTGGTAGCATCGATAAAGCGCGGCATTCTTTTATCAGTGAGAATTTCGAAGAAAGTTATCGAAGATCTTCAAGAACAATAATTTTAAATCTCATCATATTCAGATTTTGTTTGTAAACCTAATTAAGCTGTATATTTAGTCACCATCAATATTTAAGCATTAATTATTTATTCTGCGACTTTATAAAATATTAATGAGTTTTGTTACCGGTATTACAGTCAGTAGAAAAAAAAATTAAACGATTCTAAAAACGTTCTTTTAAAAGTACTACAGAGTAATACATATATATAGCTATATCATCTTACTTTTTATTTTGCAAAAAATGAATTTATAAAAATTTCAAGATCCAAAACTGACCCAAACGAGGATAACTGAACATATGTTTCGCAACAAGAGCATAAAAACAGAGGTAGTGTCACATAAATTAAAGTAACGCTCCACATAACAATAACCAGCACCAAAAGTATACTATCCTCTCATTTACATCTTAATTGGCGATCTTGTTTGTACATCTGCAGGCAGTAGGAAATATTCATGCCGCGTGCGCGCGATGAAGTACGCGGTCAAGCTGTCAAGGTGGGAACCGAAAAATCGTGTTCTCATAGGCAACCGGTTTTTTTGTTGTTGTAATGAGCATCAGCGACGAGTTGTTTAATGTAAAGTTCGCGAGCCCCTGAACCCACGTGTGCACAATCTAAGCAATGATGTATCAACTCCATATAAACACATTCGTCCGGTGAATCGCATGTTTTTATTCCCGTGGATGACTGGTTTTATTGCAAGACGATACGAAATTAAGCGTTCGTAAAAGTTGTTGATGCTTTCTTTGCGTATCATTATATAAAGTTTTTCTATAGCATTCTTTTTGCTGTGCGATCGCGTTTTTATCAATGTTTATCCGTTTCAATTTTATTGTATATATGTGCAAAGTTTGTGTTTTATTTCCTTATCTGTTTATTATAATCAGTCTTTACATTCAGTCAATATTATATTTATATAATTGAACAAGTATAGATATATCTCCACTTCAATGATGCACTTTTTCTACTACCTAATCCATTATGAAATTATATACGTTTTATCATTTCATTTCCGTATTCCTGATCCCATATCTCTAAACTTTTCCAAGGATTAAGGGGGTCAGTTTTTGAATTCGTTTTTCTAACCAATATACCAGTGTATCAAAGATGAAGAAGTCAACATTATTTCAATGCGTATAAAAACTTATTAAAGTTTAACATGATATTATAAATAACGAGCATACAGAAATATTAACCGAAAAAGAGATTATAATTAGATTCTATGTCAATTAATTCAAACACAAAGACAGTTCTTTTAAATATCTAATACATATGAATAAGAGCAAAAAAGCGAATTCGCCTTAATTTGGTTTTCACGCTTGATTTTTATACATTCGTCGCGCACCTGCGAACTCCGTTTCTGTCCCGTTACATTCTTTGGCATTTGGGTAAATGTAATGGAGTGTAAATCTATTTAGGTTTTCATACTGCGTGTGCTTTTTTTTCGAAGGAAAACAAAGAAACTATATACAAAAGAAAATGAAACAGCCGATATAGAAATCAGGTTACACGAGGACATTCCAATGGATTCGGAGATGAGAGTGAGAGGACGAAATCTGACGATGCGATGATCAAAATAGCCGACGAGGTAAAGCCTGGGAACAAAAAATACAATTGGTATTTACCTTTTTTCCTGCATGATAATTACTTTGAGAGTAAGAGTTTATTATTATTCATGTATTATAGGTATATGAAATACAGTTTAGTCATCGGAAAGAAAGAAATACATTCAACAATGTAAAATTGACGTTAATTAAACTAATATTAATTAGTTTATTATAATCATGCAAAATTATTTTTATCTACTTACATTTTCGTTCTTCATTAAGCAAGATAATTTTTGATCAACATTAGGTACCTATATATTTAATCATCTTATACATGTTCTTATCTACTATACACATTGATAATAAAACTAGCTGGTAACCAAAATATCAAAATTCAATATCCGATTTCGTAAGTTAAGAAACTAATATCTAATTTTAGTAAAGAAATTATATTAATACAAATAAGTGTATACTAAAGTAGAATATAGCATAGTTAAACGAGTGTAGTAAGTATAACTATAAGACGAGTAAATCTTTATGGTAATCTAACGTTTACAGTAATAACATGCATGTATTACTGTGACGTTGTTACTTTTAAACATTTCAAGTAGACACCAATAATTCAAAATCAAATTTGTTTAAATTGAAATCCTATATAAAATGTTTTTTTAAATGTTTATGCGTACACTATTTCTGGAAGAGGAAGCATCTATAAGACTGTTTATTAGTATTATCATCCTTTTGAATTTTGAAATAAAAAATTTAAAACAAACTGTCTCTTAAGTATTAAATGTTTTTTTTTCGTTATAAATAGATTCTAAACTATGTGTTTTTTTTAAATTAGAAATTGTCTATTAAAATCTATTTATTCGTTTGCAGATAATTTGACCAGATAAGTTTTTTATATAATTATCATTAATATGTGCACATAATAAAGAAAAAGTTCATAATGAAATTAACAAAAAATATGGCATTTCATGCGAATTATTGCGTAACAGAAAACTAAATTTATGACAGTAAAAACGTGGAGCAGGCTGTCACTTTACATAAATCAACATGTAACAAAAAATTTTTATACAACTGAACAAGTGTGATAAGGAGACAAGGTTCATGGGGTTAACGAATATTAATAAAAGAATAAGTATATTTTTCTCTTTTAGAATTTCTACGCAACATTTAGCTCGTTAATTTAGCATTTTTAACTTCATAAATATTGTATTGTAAATCATTACATTACAGTCTTGACTATCTTGACTATGTGATTTAGAAATTAAAAAAAAAAAGAGAAAAACGAAGACATTGCAATCATAGGAACAAAATCTTTCGTTGAATATACCCCAAGGTCCGCGGTTAGTTCGAACGTGAGGTGGCGTCGTAATGAATGGGTTTATCTACCCGGGTGAAGGATCAAGATGATGATTTTTAGTGCGGATAAGCCAGTATAGCTTACCATTCGAAAATGGAAGAATCGTGACGTATGCGGCAAAACGATATTTCATTTTAATTATTTCATATGTTTTATAATAAGGACTTTTAACGATTGCATGCGCGGTATTTTTTTAATTTTTTTTTCCCGCGAATTTTTTATACGCGATTCCGGAGCGAAGGTTGCGGGTTCTATGTTATTATCTGATTCTCTTCAGTGTCATAACTTGATCCTGAAAGGTGTTTTTACGCATTTCGCTCGGGCATTTTTTTCAATTCATATTAAGGCTGTTTAAGATTTCAAAAAGTCGACGCAAGTGGCTCATGGTCTACTGCAATACGTCATTCCTCATCTTACACCTATAGTTCTTAGGAGGAAATCAAAATTCCATCGAATCGACAAAGAATATCGTTACTTCCGCGACGCGTCTGTGTCTCTTCTTTATCGATTGCCCAAGGAACAGATTTACAGAGAGAACATATTAATTATATAGACCGATCCGACAAAATCAGTATATACACGGCACCCGCAGTCACTTCGGGTGGTGCATCAATCACATTCGTAACACATTATATATATATAGAAGAGTCGAGCGTTTGCGTGTGCGTGCGATCCTTGAATGGACACATAGGATAATCATTATGCAGGCGGGTATATGAACCGATACAAATCAGACTCCTCGAGCTATTGCAGCTTGTATAGATATACATAGACATCAGAAGTCGAGGAGCTCTTGACTGGCGCGCGCGTCAGGCATCCAAAAGGAATTATGCAAATTAGACGAATACCGATGGCTGCTGTATATATATATATATATATATATATAACGCGTCGGTGTGGCGTGGGGCGAGCGGACCGCTAACTTTAAGGTCTCTTCTCTCTTCTCTTGCTCACTCTCTCTCTCTCCCTGTCTTTCGCCTCGTCTTCTTCTACGGTCGCAGCTCCTCCTACGTTTATATTATATTCGCGCCGGGGGGACTCCTCCTCCGAGGAGAGTTTTACCGCAGTCGCGCGGCTGTCGCGAGCAGAACGTAAAATTTTCGCGTCGCGCGCGCGCCTCTCTCAGTCGGGCTTTGACCTTCGTATATAAGCGTCGCGCGATATCTTGACCCGCGAGATTGATCGTACAGGAAGCAAAGAAAAAAAGGAAGGACGACGTTATTATCAGCTTATTCGCGGCTGTTTTTTCCTTTTTTCTTTTTTTCTTAATCTGCTTTGCATTAATTCAGAACTGGTCTATTAAGTAATTCCAAGGTTTCCCTGGTGTGACTTTCGTGACTATTGATTGGGTATATGCAGGAAATGTTTGGTGATTTAGGATGTGCGCGCGGTTCGAGGATCGATGTGATAATGAAGGGATTATAATACGATGTGCGTTATTACTACTTGTTTTGATTTATGGTTCTGCTTGAGTCTTATCCGCTATTTGTCATGAATCTAATGAAACTAGCCGCATCGTATAAATATATATGTAAGCTCTTTACGGGGTTTTTGGCTTAACATGATATTACATATAGTTGAATTTTAAAAACGAGTAGCGAGAAAGCAACATAAATAGACAACATCGTTACAAAGTTCCATTAGGATGTTCACCGATGTATATTATTCGGAGAGGCCTACAGACGAAAGCATATAATGAGACAGAAATCGTTAAGTTTTACTTCGAGCAAACTTTGAAACAACACGAGCTCCATTCACACTGTGTGCTTGGATTACGATACTACGGATTGGAAAAGTCGTGCGTCACACGATAATTCATTGACTTTCTTTCGATAAAATATATATACTACGAGCGCCGCATCGCATGAATCTCCGCGCGCATTAAAAGTGAATCCGGGAATGCGTTAGGCACACGTAAAAAAAAATACACAAATTCCGAGTGCGTTAACGAAAATATTACAGCAAAACGTGTGCGTGCAGTAAAAAGAAAAAGAAAAATATAAACGAATCGTCGTGTCCGAATCGAGCGACGTGTATAAAGAAGACAGAAGACGCAAAGAGCAGGAGGAGGAATCGCGAATCAACGGAGATCGCATGGAGAGTATGGCGCGAGTACAACAACGAGACTGTTACGCACCATTAACCCAGTTAGGTATCGTCTCGACCCGGATTACCGGATCTTCCAGCGTCAGGCGCCACTTCTTCAACGGCTACGACGGCTCCTACTCACGGCGGAATGACTCTTTTTCCGCGACACTGTCCATCGTCAGCTGATGCCGATCGACGGATATATATTCCGCACGCGCAGACTCCGACCCGAGCTCACGCTTATTCTTCCTCTATCGTCGTTCACTGCGCACCTCCCTACAACTGCTATACGTCAGCGCTTGTATACTCCTATCTGATCTAAATCAGGTGATTTGGCTGACAAATCTAACGTCATTTCAATCGCTTCGAAAAGTAATGTGAAGCGAATGTTTTTGGAGAAATTTCCTAGCGAACGTAAGAATTTGTACTTGGACTTTTTGTATAGATTCTGTTTTCATTTAGACGTTTGGAAATAGTCGATCGATAAAATTTACCTTTTATTTATAGTTAAGGTAAAGAATTTGCTTACGAAGCAATTGCTATAAAAGTGCCTACGCAGTGTGTGGAACATAGAGAAAGTTACAGTCTTTTGAGAGGTTTCGTTAGTGCTTTATACATGGCACATCTTACTCTAATGACGCCATCGCGTTAATTAAATGCGCATTTATAAAAATAGCACAGAGATGTATTCAAATACTATAAAGCCTCATCTTGATCAAAACAATTTTTTAACCGCATACTCAAATAATTATATCTGCATATAAAAATAATTGTTTTCAATTCGTCGCCTCAATCAACGCATAAAAAGTGCAGAGGTTCGTATAAGAAGCTGCACACTTTGTCAGTCAAACAGCTGCTTTACAGTCTCTATAATAAAAATTTCGTTGACGTATACGAACGCCTATATAGTCTAAGCTAAGGTGCATTTGAATTGCCATCATCGATTGCCGCCTCTTTTGTAACTCCCAGATATATGCATGGGGGGTATCATCGCTATATTATATACATATATATACATGTGTATACATATACCCGTTGCATTTACAAGGCACGTGCACCAAGAAATCGGAGCGGTCGCGTATTGCATTGTTTGATTGTGTAGCGACGCGGAGCATTGGCCCCCGTGGGACATCTTGCACGAATTTTGTTAGTCTTATACCACCTCGATAATCGCGCTATACCACTTTTTTTTTTCTTTTTCGTTCTCTGTTCTCTCCCTTCCTCATTCGTATTATACACCGATCGAACGGCGTATTAGTGGGATTTCGCGAGTCGTCGCAAGCTTCTTCCACATCGGAGATCGTTCGGAGAAAATCGCTGCCGATACATTAGCTATCGATAATATCTGCGACAAAAAACAAACGCCAGAGGAGGGGAACCAGTGGGAAATGTATTCCAAAGAGGAGGAGCGCGCGTGAGAGTAGTGTGGGCAAGAAATACAGAGAGAGAGAGAGAGAGAGAGAGAAAGAGAGGTCATGGAGGTCAGAGGCCCTCGATTATGGATGAAGGACTAGTGCGGCGAAAAGCAGAAGTGGAAGTAGACGACGTCGTCGACGACGGCGACGAAGAGGACAAAAAAACCGGGAAACCTTCGCGCTACAGTTCAACCCAACAGTTGACCGCAGGTATAGTCGCTATACGCACGTTGTCTTGTCTATATATACATGTATACATAGATTTTTCGTCTAGGACAGGTGGCGGGTAGGAGAGTAGGCATATAACCCATAGCCGGTCGAGTATAGCGAAGGTGTGTGTATACAAGCACACGGCACCGCACGCAAGAATACAGCGGAGTGGCGCGCGCGCGCTTTCGGATGTTAGATTATACACGATCGCCGGGCGCCGCTGCCGTCGCCGCTGCTGCTGCTGCTGCTGCTTGCCTGCCAACGCCGCAGCTCCAGACACGAGGAATTCAGTCCGAACCGGGAAGTTATTATGTATCTGTTCTAGTCGACCGAGTGTGTGCCTCGCGCGTTCCTCTGCCTCTGGATACTTGCGCGCACCAAATATTCCGACCCTGTATACATCCAATACCGATACTCCGAGTGTTTTACGCCCGACTCAACGAGCGATTCGCCGAGATGCGGTTGTCGGGGATGCTGTTGCTGTTGCTTTTTGGCCTGCTGCTAAGGTCGAGCGATGCGAATGCTAATAGGGCGAACAGATTCAGGGAGTTGAGACAGTCGGCGACGCATCAGCGACGATTGCAGCCGACGCAGCTGCAAGAGATTCCTGTGGGCAAGACCATAGAAACTTTTGTGAGTATATATTATGTATAAGCCGATGATTGTACCGTGGCTTGATCGGGTTTTCGGATCCTTTAGCGCTGAGTTGTTTTTTCTTTTTTTCTTAAAGCTAAAAATAAAGGTGTGGAAGGAATGTGGAAATACAATGATGAACTTTACATTCGTTGGCGCTGTTTGAGGCTTTTGACATACATTTAGAAACATTCGTTTGCGATTAGGTCCAATCATTAATTTTATCGCGGATTTAATGCCGCGGCTACTTATTGCGAAACCAAGTGACTTGTAGACGGTAATTTATTGACGATACTCCGCGCAAATAAATTAATTACCTCTATAAATGCATTATAATAATTCCCCAAGTAAATTGACGCGCGCACGCACGCGAGTCTCTGCGATTAATGTGCGCACAAATTGATTACACACACCAGTTAAACGAAAGTTATATTTATATGCGTAACACTTTCGTCCTTTAAAAGTTTATAGGTAATCAAGTTTTGATGAAAATACACGAGAACATATATTTATATATACACTTATTTCGAGATCTTTGTAAATATTAAAACCGTTAGGGTTACCATTTTTTTTTATTTGCATAAGTTATATAGAAAGAACGGTAAATGTGTTTCTAAAAATCCTCCAATGTAAAAGCGTAAGTCTTCTGCCAGCAAATGGTAAAATTATTTGGGGATCAAAATCTTTCAATTGGATAACGTAATGCGGAAAAAAATTAAAATTTGCAGCGTTTATATAAAATAGTTCAAGTTCGATTAAACAGTCATTGAAATTAAAAAAAAAAGGTATATAAATCCGTTATGGTTCTGTTGATTAATGGTATACGCGTAGAAATCATATTATTGATAAAATAAAAAAAGTTATAAATGTTAATATTCCTTCAAGAACAAGAGCATTGAAATTTGCAATCATTACTGATATCTAAAAAAGTTATAATTCTTTCAAACATATATAATTTTAAAAGTGGAACTTCAACTTTCGACTTTACTATCTTAGCGAAAGTGAATGGAGACATTTTTTTAGACAACTAAAACTAAGAGTGAAAATGTAAAATATCTCCATCTGGAGGCGCATCCTGCTTCAATAATGAACGAAGCCGTGGATACTTTCATATCAGTGACACGCGCGCGTTACCTCATCTACAATATAGTTGAATGAAAATTCGCAAGAATGTAAAAGATTAATTTTCGCCATAATCAATGAGAATAGGCAAGGTATTGCGTACGTGAGAAAGAATGTAGTGTCGCATTAAAGAATTCTTTTTGATCCGCGTGGCAAATTCACTTTCGCTTATCTTTGGAGTTCCTTTGGCTCTTCCGGGATTGTGACATTCATATTCAACTCGAGAATTTAATAGAATTATGGCCTTCAATATTGCGTCTACGGAGACGTGAACTTATAGTGTTCGAACTCTCGTGGCTAAACGTGCCGGGCAATCAAATTCGGTCGATGGGTTGTGTAATTGAAAGCCACTTGACGTATAAAACCCGATGCAAGTCCGATGACTACGTTATCTTTTTGGAATTACCTGTTTGCGCTGTGCTACTGGCATGGCCTATTAGTCTTTTCGCATATCGATATATAAGTGGTTCAGACGCGTTTATGGTGACAAACAAATTAAACTATCATTCTTGCTGCAAAATGGATAATGTATATAGTAACTTTATTTAAAAATTGTGTTGCTGTTAGAATACTTCCGTATTTATAATTGTACTATCTTCTGATTGCGAGGATTTATGCATGATATTTTTTAGATACATTAACATACTTTTATTCAAAGGCATCTTCTATTTATTTAACAAAAAAAAATTTATTTACATAATTATCTCAACTGGTTATTATTAACAGATTAAATTTCTTGAATACATTAACAACTGATCTGTGATTATTATTGAATCAGTTTTTTATGATTTCTCAGAATGGCTAAAGATATCAAATTAATATATAAAAAATATACATTATTTTTGAAATTTCAAAATTTTCGATTTGTTGTTATTGTTAAAGTTAAGAGAAAACCTACTAAATTGTGGAGTAATTTTGTAATATATATAGGAGAATAAATATACCTATGGATATTAAAGTGATCGAATTAAAAAAAAATAAAATACATAAACATGGAACGAAAATAAATTCAAATGAAATTTGGTGATTATTAATGTAAATTTAGTTTGACTATCTAAATGGCGGCTAGTTACAGTAAGAAATATAAGATACTTGAAATTTAGAAGAAGTGTTACTAAGGAACTTTGTATTAGAATCAATCCTGAAAGTCAATTAATCGATTATTATTTACTATACCTATGTAACATCGTTTTTTCATCTTCTTTTACAAAACAAAGGCACGAGTGTAAGCATTTTCATTTAATCGAATGAGTACACTCATATCAACAAATTAATGTATGGGATAAAACAGTAACAATAAATAAACACTTAGAACTTTTATCTTGCTAATTATATTAAAATGAGTGCCACATACATAATGGCATAAAAACAGTGCTCTACATCGTGGCCATGTTACTCGCAATAACTTTTGCATTTGACAATCTACAATTCTACTTGATTTTATTTATTAACTCTCCTTTGTGTAAAGCCGAGTATACTCGTACAGCATTATTTATCATAACTTCAATTGTAGTTGATGTAAAATTTTTTTTTAATATAAATTAATATGAAAGTGCTGAAAAGTGTTCTAAAATTAGATGTATTGAAAAACTGGGGAATTTGTAAGCGACTTTTGGTCAGATAACTCATGCAAAATAAGAGAGTTTTGCAATAGATGACTAATTGTTTTAAGTCTTTATTTTTCAAATCTGCACTATATTGCATTATTCGTTATTGTACAACGGTTGTATTGATTTGATTGACATTCTATTGAATATATAAGTACTTAAATAAAGAAAATTGCTTTCAAAGAAAAGGTTTTTACATTGATTCAGATAAAAATCCCAGTTCAAGAATAGCAGTATAATTAAATGTCCACAACTACACATATTATACTTTTATAAAAATAATATTCACAAGTAGGCTTGGTCATTGAAATAAATCTTATTGAATGAATTGGTAATAGCAGTTCCATTCTTTATTAATTACGGATAAGAAAGGTTTGTGGGACAGTTGCAATTAAATGCAATTGGTTGATCAATATTTAGAACCAATTTATTAAGTAAATAAGTGACATTGTACTATACTAGTGAATTGAGAAAAATATTTTTGACTTATCGCTAAATTTTTAGTACATGCAGTAATATTAAACATGTATAAATCAGTATTACAAAACTAAACGTTATTAACTTGAGGCAGCAAACCGTTTATCTGTTAGCGATGTAACGAGGCCCATAAAGAAAACTATTCAGCAAATAGAGCCCAATGATCTTACCAAAATACAATGTTTAGATTTCGTGTATCTTAAAGACGGAAACAATTTTCTTACTGTTACAAAGAAATTCACAGAGGTTAGCTAAGTATTTTCTTATGTAGAAACCAGTTCTGCTATTACAACAATAAAAATGATTGCCGTTACAGCGAATTTTTTCGTTATCGTTTTAGCAAATTACACCTTTTAAATATTTCATATTTTGTCTGTAATATTATACAGAAAACATAAATAAGCAGACACAGCAGTTTCATAAATTAACAGTCTTAATCATTAAATAAAAAGAAAATCATCAATTAATTAAACAAACTTATAAGTAAGCAATTTGTAGAATATTTCCTAATCAAAAATATCTACATCATATGCATTATTCAATGTTGTTCTCAGTTTTTTGAACCTTTATACTATCGTTACTTTATTGATACTATTTTTCGTACCATAAATGACATCGATTTAAAATTAACCGAATAATGTTCAATTTTCTATTGCACTTCTGAAAAACTATTTAAAAGTTGTAATACTAAAGAGATTGTATTGTTTTTTCCATACAAATTGTTGAAACTGATATGCTTTCAGGTTGATCTCGTGAAATCCTCAAGCTATCATGTGGAGGAGCACGACGTTACAACGGATGATGGCTACATTATGACAGTTCATCGAATGCCGGGTGGACCGAAGTCTCCAATTAGTCCGAACAAGCCAGTAGTGTTGTTAATTCATGGTCTCTTGGCTGCTTCTGATATTTGGGTCCTTCGAGGACCTGAAGATGACCTTGGTATTTTGCATTCTCTTTTCTTAGGATTTAAGTGACCGTGTGAACCAAAACGATACATAATTATATTTTTTTTCTGTCAATTTGTGAAGCTTATATGTTGGTCGATGCTGGATTCGATGTTTGGCTTCTGAATACGAGGGGCAATTATTATGCAAGACGGCATAAAAAGTTGATTCCGAAAGATGAGAAGTTTTGGCGATTTAGGTAATAAATTTATGTCTTATAGAAAATTCAATTCGGTATAAGCCATTTTATAACATATATATCATTTGGACTATATCGTATATTAGTAGACTGGGTCGCGTTATAAAACTGATACCAAGTAATAACTACTTATTAGTGTAATTCATTTTAATATGATCTAATTGAGTTGTGCTATTTTAAATTTAATTTAAAATTTAATAGTTTTGGCATTGGTGATTTTGCATATTTTTGGTTCTCCGCTATTATTGAAGAGATAATGTTCCCTTATTACTGCTAAAGATCAATGAAAAGGCAGAGAAAGTTAATGAAATACAATGAAAGACACACCCGTATGTTAAGTAGTAAAAGTCAAACGATGAAACACTCATGAATATAAATGTTATTAACTGCATTCTTTGACATTTAGCGTGGATCCGAGTGATTCATTTCCCGAACTTTCATTTTTAATTTCCCTTTATTATAGCAGTTTGTCTTTTTTCTTGTATTGTCTTTTAATCTTGTTCGCATAAATATTTCTAATATTTGACCAACTGATTTAAATGCTTTAAAAATAGTGTCAGAATAAACGTAGGTTCCATGTAGGCCATCTAGAGCAAAAAGAACAATCCATCACTCACAACGATCATAACGATCTTATAGAATCAATAACATTCAATAGCACTCATAACGATCCATCGAAGCTCATTAATAGATATCGACAATAACTAATCGTAAGATGAAGTAACTTCGGTTCATTTTTTATAAATCACCATAGTAATTGTTACGCAAGTAAATATTGTCAGGTTATATTAAAGACATTGCTCTATTTCTATACGAAGTACTGCAGACGTTACCGCGCGACAAGAGTACCATCATAACGCATGCAAAATAACTTATGGAGCAGATAATTGCTATACAGCAGATGCATTTGAAATACGAGAGCGATATGCGAGTGAAATCGAAGGTGTAATCTTTTGTTGCTCAATGGGGTCGATCAATGTTAGCCTACGAGACTAAAGTTACCCCATCTTCTCGCGCAGAAATACTCAATTAGCCAGCAATGTTATAATGACAACGACCATTTGACTTTACACGCAAAAGCTGGCACGAGTCTGGTGTGTACGACACGGCGTCAGCGATCGATCACATTCTAAGTGCTACGGGTCAGCGGAGACTGTCGCTCATCGGCCATTCCATGGGTACGACGATAAGCTTGGTGCTGCTCTCGATGAAGCCTGAATACAATGCCAAGGTCAGCGCGATGCTCTCCTTCGCGCCCATCGCCATTTTCACGCACCTATTGCCCGGACCCATTAGCACCATTGCCGTGCGTTACGGCAAGCAGTTACAGGTGACGATTAATTCCCTATTTTCGCACTTTCTATTCGCTTCGGAGCGAGATAGAATTGACCGAGTGTCCGTAGCGCAGGAATTTTCGATTTTAAAACTTTGCGCGTTAGATTATGAGCGCTAGGAATGCGCCCCATTAAAATCTAATTTACTTTTCTCCTTAATGTAATTCATGCGGATTGCAAAAATGTAGAGTTTACAAAGAAACTGTGGCTGCGCTCATTTCCATAATACTTTCGGCACCGTTCGGGTTATTTTAAGAAATACGGATAAGTACCTAAAATTGCGCCTCTTATTTCAAGCGAAAGTATAGCTTTAGCGCGGATAAAGCAAAATTAACAAACTTATAAAGAAAAAATACCGCTTTTATTAGCCAGAGACAACAGCGCCACGGTATGTATGAACGAATTTTAATTGGAGGTGACAAGAGAGGCTATATTATATTTATGGAGTTCGTTCTAAAATGCTTCAGAAACTATTTCCAAGATGAATTCAAAATATTCTAGGAACCGTTTTTTATTTTTGCTGTTGTTAATGCCAATTTTTTTAGTAAATTGAAAAAAAGGATTTATTTTCAAAATAGCTTATGGTTAAAGAGCAAAAATAATATTTATTATTCCTTTTAATATAAATGCTGTATAACAAGTGTATTTGTACATAATTTTTAATCTATCTGATTTTTGTACTAACGTAAAAAAATCACATTTGAATAAAAATTAACTTAAAACTTCTCTTAGATATGCTAAATTAACAAATAATAATACTCAAAAGTATGAAATCTAAACATGATGGCTATTAGGTATATAAGCAAGAATATAATAGTCAACATGTTTAATTTTCATGCTTTTCAGCACTATTTGATTATTGCATTGTTATGTAATTTTTGTTTTTATATCAATCAATTTTCTAATGTTCATATATGAATAAAAATTAAACCTTGGCAGCACAAGAAAAATTAAAATTATTGTTATTAAAGAATATTTTATCAGTGTAAAATAAAAGATTTGAACACATTGCGTACAAGGAATTCAGTGTTTTTAACAAAGGGATATACTTATAAAACTTATATCATTATTTAAAATGCAAGAAAATATTAACTCTAAATCCCCTTATACCTAATGGGAAAGTAAAAAATAAATGTAAAAAGTTTAAGTGAAACCGACGTCTTACTATACTCGGCATGTATCTACTTCCACGTAATTTACTTTGAACAAAAATTCAATTTTCTATTTCTTAATATTTTTTTTCATTTACATTTTTTCATACTCTACAATTATCAATATAAGTGCACTCTTTTTTCAAAGTATGTTTTCAGGGTTCATCTTTTAATATGATTTTCTTTTAATATGATTTTCTTTTAATATTTTAAAAATATAAACTATACATTTTATGAGAATGCATTCAAAAGAATGGTATCAAGTGTATATTTCATTATATTGAATATAATTCTTATAAATATATTTTTTAGAGATATAATGTTTTTTATATATAGGTAGTATTGGGTATGCTATATGCAACCATTTATACGCGTGAGTATGTCTGTAGGTATAACATGCGCCTCTTGAAATTCGAGGTTTTTCTATTTTAAAAATATATCGAGTATTAAATGTATAAATCCAATTTTAAAACACTATTTGATTTTAGAGTTGAAATACTTATACAAAGTAGCTTTTAAACGAATCTAAAAGAAAAGAAATCATAATGTTTTCTTATAGGAGCACAGTATAACACAGAATTTTAAAGATTACAATTTATAAGATTACATGCACGTGTAATAAAATACTCATTTTTTATAAATATATAAATTGTCTTTGACTTATGTTTTTCATAATAGCTGCAGAAGTAAAAAAATGATATTTTAATGACTTTTTTACAGTATTTATGTATACATTATCAATATAACGTTAACGGAAACGGTGACGCAAAATTCAATGCTATTTATGTAAATCTTTACGTAGTCTTTATTGTCCACAAACACTAGGTTATTGACGCACTCTAGTTCAGCTATAGTTATGATTATTATGCTTATAGAATGAATATAGTATTTGGATTTGCTGGAGTATGTTTACTTAATGGTTTCAAAATAAAGAAACTTTTTTAAGTTAATAAGAAAAGACACATTTTTAAGTTCCACGTGTTAATTTAATGTTAAATTTCAGAAAACTTTCAGAACACTTGGAGTTCATGAAATATTCCCCCGGAATCCTAGTTTGGTAGGAGTTTACGCGACATTTTGCGAGATGCCGCATATCGAATTACTATGTCAAAAATTCATCATGAACATTGCTGGACTATTGAAAACGAATCAGTTTGACGCAATTGATGTCGTAAGTACATTGTCCCAAAAGTAGACAGATACCATTTATGACAATTTTAATGGAAAAATTATACTCAATACTGATGACTAATATTTCGTTTTATAGTCCATGATGCCCAAAGTATTAAACCACTATCCTCAAGGCTCCTCGCTCGAGACGCTCCTACATTATAGGCAAATTATGATTAGCGGTAAATATTCTCACCAAATTAAAATCAGTTTAAGATGCTAGTTACTATTTAATTATGTACCTAATAATATTGCGACTAAATTTATAATATTTTCTTTTAAATTATTATACTTTACTTTTTATATGAAAAGTGGTATAAATTTCTAGCAAATATTTTTTTACACGAAAAGTTATGTAAATCTAACAACTATTTAAAAGTAAATTTTCTTTTTTTATTTTTCAATAATACTTTTTAAATAATTAAAATGACAAATAGATTTTAATAATTTAAAAAAATACAGTTAATAACTGATAACATTTTCAGGAAAATTTCGACAATACGATTTTGGACCAGACGGAAATTACGTGCGCTACAAAAATGTCACACCGCCTGAATATCCTTTAGAAAGGATAACGGTACCAATTACCCTTTATTACGGAAAGAACGATGCATACACGACAAAAGAGGTATAAAAAACCAGTTATTCTTCTTTCTTAATTTAAATTGTTCAGGTTTTCTTGAGTTCAAAATATGTATTATCAATATTTGGAGTAATGTATCTGCTATTTCTGATTACAGTATCTTTAAATTCCTAATAATTTTCCATAAAAAATATATTCAAGGGCTCATAAAATTCTTTAATAATATTTCACATTTGTATGTAATCATTTTGAGTAATTAAAATTTTTATTGAGTCATGAAAAGTTAAGAGATAAAAAAAAATCATTTCTCTCTTTTGAGGTAAAGATAAATCTTTATCAAAATAAATACAGATTTTAAACTCATTTACAATTAACTTTTAAAAGAATTAAGATTTATAATAGTTTTTTCCTGAATTTTTGAGCTTTATTTTTGTTATTTTTCATCAAAATTAGAGGATGATATATTATTTTTAAAATATCACATTTTTACTATAAGGTTTTTTTTTAGTTTTTTTTCAAACGTAATGTTGAAGAAAACCAGTATTTTAATCATTTTAAGACTACTATAATTAAGGAAGCTTCTATCTTTTGTATTCAATAATAGTGTGTGCTAATCGATAAAGATTTTATTTATTTTATGATGATACATGAAAATAAGAGATACTTATTTTTTAAAAATCAATTGATACCTTACGCAAAATGTTTATTTGAAAAAGATTCTTTATTTCACAATCTGTAAATGTATAAGGTGAAAGACCTACTGATCGAATACATAAGAGCGTACATTTTATAGTGATTGGACACGCCAGTGTCTGAACGGTTTCCTAGATTTTAAATGGGTCCAGACATTAGAATGTTCACTTACTAGGACTGTCTAGTCATTAGGTCTTTTAATTCAATGTTATATCGTTTATTAATTTTCTTTGTATTTTTATTACATATTTTTTATTGTTAAACAATATAAAGTATAAAAGCTCGTTTCGATTACTAGAAATCAAATAAACTATGATGATATGCCAAGAGTAAATATTTTATTGCATATTAACATAAAATTTTCAATAACTTTAATCTTTACTGCAGTTCTAACATCCGACATATCTATCTTATGTATATACAAAGATGCATGTAGAGAAAAGATTCAGTTGGGGCATCCAAAGTTATTGTAGTATTTAATTGTAAGAAGGAAAGGCATCTAAACATTTTGTTACCAGAGCAGTAGTTTTTTTTTATTATACCACATCCAAAATCATTGATTGTCATTATTTGGTTACGGTGTCCAAATCCTTGCCTCCATGCACTCGAATAGTTGACAGATCTAACGCTCTAATATTTGCATTTCTACTATTCGATCAGCATATTATACGCATATAATCAAAAACTTCTTCATTCGCAGGACGTATTGGCGCTGGTGGCAAGACTACAAAACGCCGAGGGTCGAGTGATCGCGCACGAGCGCTTTAGCCACCTCGACTTCCTCTTCTCGAACTTCACCAAGACACTGCTCTACGATGACGTGCTACGAATGCTCGACCGGTATCGCGAGACTCGCAGTACAAGTGCACCGATGCTAACCGAAGATAGCGCGAAACTGACGCCTACAACCGTTACAGTGTAATCTTGACTACAACACTTCTGGACGTTTTTCGTGAAACAGTGAAAAATAAGCTTGCGCCATCCACTCCCCTCCCCTCCCCCTCCGCCCCGCCCCCGCCCCGTTGTTACCAAGCGAATCTCTTGGAGTTAACGACTTTAATAACGAATACTGTGCAGTGCTTTCTGTTATACCAAGTGTCAAAGATCAATGTTTTGCGCGTCACGTTTGGATTTTCGCATGTCAACTTTTAATCCAACACAAAAAGTTATTTATTCTAAAGTATTAATAATAGCAAATCAAGTATCGGCTAAGTTTACAAAAAAGTCGATACAGCGAGGAATAATGCACTCTGAGAGATTCAAGATTAAACTTTTCCTGTACTTCCTTTAACAATGTTGTCTCAGGGACTATATTCAAGGGACTGAACGTGCAGGGTACAGTGGCACGATGCTAGTCCACGCTCGTCCTTTTTTTTCTTTCTAAAACGGGAGAGTCCTCCAAGCGCAAGCGCTTCATGCAGATGCTGCAGTCATTAGACAAAAGATAATAGATTATTGGTTATCTTACATGCCTTAATTGTTATGCGTATTGAAGAAAATCTAATTAAGATAATATTAGAACTGTTGAAAATGCGTTATTGTTACATTTAAGTTATTGGCAGGAATTATCAATTAATTTTTGTAAAGATTGTTCAAAACTTTTATATTGTAACGCTTCATTATAGTTAGAAGAGAAAAATAACATTAGAATTTGAAAAATGAGTTATTTTTCTTAATCTGTCAACTGGTATTGTCAAGTATCAAAACGTGCCATTTTATCTATATGATTTCAGTTTAATTTTATTTTCAAATCAGCGAATGAATCTTCTTTTGATTATTATTTTTAACAATGAAGTTGTGGAATTTAATTAGTCGTCGATCATTTCACGATTATACATACAAAGATATTAAGCTAAAGAAATATTGAAAATCTTTGATTATGTGAGATCGGCATACCTAAGAACTTAACTATTGAAGGAAAACTTATACAATTAAATATTTTATGTATTTATTATATTATACGAAAGTATGCGGGCAATTCCACAAAACTTTTAACTTTTGACTTTAAAATTATATAAGCACACACATTGCAAACGAAAATCCATACGTGTGCTTAATTGTTATGCAGCGGTTCAGGGTCGCGATGTAAAACAAAGAATTCAGTGTAAAATAAGAATCTTTAATTTTTTTTAAACTTGTACTAAGATTATATGCACATTTATTAATTTAATATTGTAATGGTACGCTGTTTACTACTTATTTTAGTAAGCAGAATAAAAAACAATTTTTAACTTGAATAAATTTCAGAGATCAACGCTTGTTTATTATGTGCACACAAAATTTAAAATTTCCGCGGAATTGCCCATATACTTTACATATTTTATATTATATTATTACAAGGTTATATGCTATTTATGATTAAATATTTAAAAAATAAAATTGAGTGCTTTATGTGTTCACATAAAAGTTTTGCATCAAATTCAATCCAAAGTTTTTAGATATTTTTTATTGGAACGTTACTTTTATTTTTATGATTATTTATTGCTCGCCACTAAAAATAATAATGATAGGAAGGAATAATGATAAAGGAAGGAATACTAATATTAAAGAAAATAACGAAAAGTCCTTGAACAAGTCAAACATAATCAAGAGAAGATTAAAGCTACATGCATCATTTAATGTTCTTTTGTCTTTTAATAGCAGCTATAAGGAATAAAGCATTTTATGGAAAAGTTCGTCTTGCGAAAAGTTAGCTCCAAGTTGCGCTGTATATACTTTATGTATGAGAATATATAAAGTAGATACACCATTGCCTCGGGATTCACGATTACCGACACTAGTCACGCTTGCGTACGCAAGGTTTATATATACATATACATATATATATATATCTTTTTCACGGCGCCGTGCGAACACAGCATATGATACATCATCACATGCATGAGAAGCGCATAATGCCGACGAACTCTGGTTTCCTGTCTGGACGAAGTGTTGGCAAGTGACGCGCACTTCCTCTGTATACTGTATATGGCCACTTTAGTGGACGCACCATACATGCATACATACCATACATACATAGACAAACTATTTTCATAGTGTTATGTGTGCATTACTATAAGATTGTCATATTAGTTCTTGTAAGTTAAGCGCTGTACATAGTATACATACGTATCGTTATATGATTGATTTTTTGTAAATCTTGGATATTCTTTATAAGAATTTGTTATACCTCCTAAAAATAAAGTAGTTCATACATTATATTAAGTATAGGTAGTATTTTTCTAATATTTTGAATTACACTAGAATAATGATTTTCGAGTGTTTTATATAGATACAATTTTTGGTTAAAAAACATTGTACATAAGTTATTTGGCTATACAATTAATGTATTTCTACAAAAACAGATTTGGAATCGTTTTAAATAAAAATTTGATCTGTTTGTAATCAATCGTAATCAAAAAAGTGCATTGAACGATGAATTATTTTGATTTAATTAATGCACTTGTTTAAACAATCTTATTAATTAGCAGAATTTATTATTGGAATAATGTTTCAAACGCATTGTTAGATATAAGAATTTATATGAGTTTAACGTTTGTATTTTCTTGATGCTTAAATCGATATATTCTACTATGTTGTTTGGCAATAGTATACCTAATACCGAGCTGTCATATAAATTTTAATTGGCTACATCTTCTTTAATCTTCGTCATTTATTTCATAAGAAAAAATATAACAAAATATAAAATAAAATAATTTAAGCAAAATTCCCTTATAAAGCAATTCTGGGCTTTATTACTGAAGCTCAACGATTATTTAAAATAAGTGAGTAATTACGCGTATATTAATTTCTTAAACAGTTGGTCTAAAAATGTTATTGAATAAATTGGTGTTGAATGTGTATTTGTATTTATTGTATCGACTACTTCAGCGGGGCTAAGTCAATAAATTTTTAATTTTCCGCCCTACATATTACCGACCGATACATAAGGAATTCGTATTAATTAAAACAATATTATAAATTATACCAATCTCAAATACAGGTGCACTTCCCCTGGTAGAAAGATTAACGATATTTTGGCTAATAATTAGTTAATTTTCTAGTTAAAAACGTCAGGGTAACATTATTTCGTTGTTAAAGATAAAAATTAATTTTTTCATAAGAACATTATATTCTATTGGCAACAACTGAAAATATGACCATGATTTTACATACTTTTAATAAGATTTTAAGATTTATTTCGGCTGAAAATCCTTCCATTTGAATAACACGTTAACCAACAAACATGGTTAATTTTAAACCAGGGTCGTGTCTGAATTATTTATCATCTGGTAAAGTTATGGTAAAGAAATGAGCGATTTTTTTCGGAACAAGAATTTTTGAAGATGTTATTAAATTATTCACTTGAAACTTTGCCAGATTAAAAGTAATTCATACACGAAGTGTTCCTGTATTTGGAATTTGCATAATTTCAAGTATTTATTTACTTTTAACAAATTATTCAGAATGTGGTCGGTAAGACATATTAGTGGTAACGGTAGGACTTTGACACCCGTAAAGAATTCGTCTTCCAATAAATTTTGTTCTTTAAATAAATTCTCTTCTCGAATTACAATAAAATGAACTGGTATTATATGAAAAACTGATAATAATATAAAATATAATAAATATTACAGCACATTTAAGAAATGTTAAGTGTTTTAAAACAATAACATGCGATAATTATAAATTATTTTTAATTTTATATTGCTATCGCTAAAGTTATAAAAGCTCTTTTCATTTCATTAAATCGATAATTGATTGTAATTAATTATTGTATGAACAATATAAAATTGTTTTCATAATTGTCAATAATATAGTTTAATTTTAACTGCTGTTTTCATGAATTATAGCATTTTCTTGATGACCTTTATTTTCACTGATGCGGGATACAACTTTTCGTTGTGAAATAATTACATTTAATTGCGGTCAGATAGACTCGCGCTTAATATAGCGATAGGCATTTTATTTATAAGTTTTCAAGTAAAATTATAATTTTTTATTCTGTGATTTATATTGTAAAATGCTTAGTTTTGTACAGAAGAAATTTGATTTATGGCATTTCAAAATATTATTTAGTTATTTTAAATTACTTTTTAACCTTTATAGGATAAATATTATTTTATTTTATTTGTTAAAGAGAATAATGATCAATACTTGAATGACACAGAAAATATTGTTATTTGGAAGTAAAGAGAAAAAAGATAATATATTTATCTTAAGTACGCCATTGCCGTAAAAATTTAAAAACAGCTTAAATTCATTAATTGCAATGAAAGATTAATAAGTGTACATGTATGTTTGTATGAGTGATTCGACCTATTTAAAAGTTAAACATTTTCAATGATTTAAAATATACCAATTTAGATTTTATAGTTTCATTGTTCCCATGTTCTTAAATATTGTATGTAAAAAAGATATATAAAAACAGATGTCTTTACAGTAAAGAAAAAATTCAGTGAAACCGTTCATTATGTAGATTACAGAATCTAAAGAATATTTTTAAATCGAATTAGGTTACCATAACCTTGAAAAATTGAGATATTCTATATATCTCATTTTGTAAATTAATGCGGGCTGTCTATAAATTTTATAACATGCATGTATAGATTTGTACAATTGTAGTACATAAAGTTTCTATAGTACAGTTAATAAACTCTATAAGAATATTTATATCTTGAAAACTTCTGCCAAAGAAAATAGGTATTATTTAATTGTTTAACAATATGGTGCAAGTGATACATGCGTTGTCGTATAATGTTACATCGAACTCAACTTAGACTATCGTATCACTCATAATTGGTTGTATCATCGTTAACTTGTAAGAATAGTCTATGAATAATAATTTTTGTGAATATTGAATAATAAAATATCGATTTTTTACAAAGAAATGATTGCTTCTGACATTGTGCGGGAGCAGATCAGATGTATTTTTAGGTGTGTAAACACAACTCTTTGAAAGCATTTTAGACTATTTTTAAGATGGTTAGTGTGAGCAAACACTTCCGAATAGAATTTTATACCCTTCATTTCTAACTACAAATCTAAATATTTTATTCTATCATAATTTATTAAGTACGTTCAAATGATGTTTACATTAATAGTACATTACATTTTTTATTAAACGATGTATAAATTGGAGGGTCACAATAATGATGAAAAAGTTATTGAAATTACTTTTAAACACGAAAAATCTTCAAAGCTATAATTATATCCCTCCACGGCCCTCACCCCCTCCCATGCACACAATTAAAATAGTTGCATATAAAAAAGAACTCTTATACTGAAAAATTAAGTACATTTGTACTTCTTTGATGATATACCGCAAGTTAGGCCCCCTATAGCTGTGGATGAATTCGAACTTCTCAATGCTTTTAAATCGATGAAATTAATAACTAATCTTTCACTTAATTCAAACTTGAATCTATTGATTAAGATCGTTGATTTTCGACAGTGAATTATCGGTACACTTTATCTAATCGACTAAGTTGAAAAAAATAGATTTTGTAGATATATACGATAAAAGATAGCGTGCAATTGACATATCAGCGTGTGAAACTATATCATAAGCACATCAATATCTTCTGATGTTCATAATAACAATGTGTTTTCTTTGCTAGAAATCTCGAACGATCTCTGTAAAAAATGTTTAGGCAAACTACTTAAATTGAATGCTAAAAAAATTTTGCTGAACCTTCTTAATCATATTCGAAATGCTTAAAAACTGTTCAATTAGACATAATTCAGTTTCTAAAAGTTCGTTAACATTGTAACCTTAATTAATCGATTCATCAATTCAAATAAAGGAAATCCACACTGAAAACTGATAGATTCTCACGCCTACAATATTCCATACTGCAGTAAAAATATAAAATACTGGATTATATACATATACAAATTATTAATTATATACTATTGTATATATCTATAACATAAAACTAATTGTTTTATCGCAATTTTAATTTATGGTTTAAGCCCACTACAAGGCAGTCGAAAATATGGTAAAAGTCAAACAATGTCCATTGTATGTGGTTACGTCTATTTGCAATGTTTAGCAGGAAGCATTTTTTACAGTATTTTCACAGCTAAGAATACTGTAAGTGCTAAAGTGAATACCTAATTACTTCGAAGCACTTGCAATTTGAATCCAAATGTACTTCGGTAAATAAGCTAAACGCTCAGCTAACTTTTTTTCTTTTAAATTCAAGCCTGCTTTATTATTAGTTTCGCAAGTAAAAAATAAAATTTACTTTCATTTAACATGTCTATAAATGTAACAAAGAATTTTATGGAAAAAAATACTCATATTTTTAAATTTCTTTTTAATTTTTTTAATTATATATTAGGGTTAATTACAAAAAAATGGAAATATCTAGTTGATACCTACAGCTGTAGCCAATTCAAGTTTCATACAATATTTGGAATGCTTTTCCCTTTTTCAAGCACTGATTAAGGTAATGCATTTTTTTAAAAATAATTTTTTTTTATTATTACTTACAGACGTTCCAAGATTTATTAAGATTAATGTTTTTCGACACTTCCCTACAGTTGCACACGCAAACTCTACATTTTCTCCTTAAAGCGTGTGGAAATTTGTTCGCACCTCTTTACGAAACGCAGAAAATTGTACAATAAATTTAAGTTTTTTACAAGCACGCGCATAAAGAGCCGCACTTCTCGAGAAAATATGGGACGTTCATCGGTATGCTATATTACTCTCCGAGTGCAACAATTAGGAAAATAAAAAAAAAAAGAACATTCGACTACATGTACTACGAGCCGAGTAGGGGAAACGGCAAAGTTTCGCAAAAGCGCGCGCGCTCAGTTAGCTTGTCTTCCTCGCCTAATATCGGTATATAGAAAAAGAGAAGCGGCAAAAAAATCGCGCATAGCTAGTCGTTGCATCTCCGCAGCATGTAGGTTATCCATCGCTCCTAGCTATTAACTAAATCCCCAATAAATGTTATCGCGGAGGAAAGAAACGCCGATTGGGCAATCGACCTTGCGAGTATAATAGACGTACACGCGTATACACCTATACCTGAAATCTCTGTACTTACGCACTTTCGAAGCCGACCAATGTGGAAAATTTACCATGGAATGACCTTGTCTACATAGACGGTCCGGAAATTTGTACTTTTTCTTACGTACAGGTTTTATCGCGGGGATATATCATGCTATTATCCACCGATTTACATTTGATTTGATTCACATTGCACCAACTGCAGGTTTAAATTTGGTTTTCCTTTTCCTTTATCGTGGGCGATCATTGCAAGTATTCAGACCAACGAATCTTAAGCAATATCAAATTAGAATTATTCCACATGGTAGGATATCAATTAAGTGCGTGATTAATTGAGATCATTTTAAAATTTTTACAGTACTACACCATAATGAGAATAATTAGGTAATAAATTAAATTTTTTATAGAGTACTTATTTAATGTAAAGTTTTTATTGTGTTTTAAAATCTATAAAAATCAATCATTTCGACCTAATTTAATTAATCGAATATGCGATTAACAAAATGACAATATATATTTTAATGAAAATGCACATTTCTACGAAACAGTAACTTTTACATAGTATGTTTTCATTCTTCACTATTATCTATATACGGATATTAATAAATGATTCCTAATAAATAAATGATTAGATATTATATATTCAGATAAATAAATATCAGCTGCAATACTCTTAGTACATGCCTGTTAATGCCTATGAGCAAATTAAATGAATAAATAAAAATCCAATCAAGACATTAAGAATCAATAAAACAATGACGATTGAAAAGTGCTTTGACAAAAAAGTTTACTGATCGTATTGACTCAGTCGGTTACTTTAATTAATAATAATAATCAAATACACATGTATAAGACGAAATTAACTTTCATACTCCTGAGTGAAGTTAAATATTACTGCAATGAATTTAACAGAAAGTAATTAGAATATAGAATTATTTAAATTATTGAAAGAAAATATATTATTAATAGAAAAATTGATAAACTGTGAATTACAAAACAACGAACCAAGTGTGCCATCCGTTATGAAACCACATTGTAATAATCGCAGTATACGTGTATTAATCTCTCTATGATATAATAATTACAATTACTTCCTACGTCGTATAATAAAAAAATACATAATATAACATAGGTACTTGTAACGTAGATATGCAAGAACGTCAAGAAGCACAGTTTACACTTTTGTATTACACTTTTCGCAAATGAAAGAAGAATCACATTTTTGAAAGCTTGAAATGTCAGTCAACATGGAATAGTAAAATAGCACATCAAGTTTTTGTAATCGTACATATTGATGATAATTTATCATCCTTATTTAAAATTTTTTTACATCCATCCTGGATTCTGCTATTTCGTCATTATTTTGCATATATAGATATAATTAAATTAGAATTATAAGAAAAAATTCTTTAAACTTCTCTAATTTTTCACGCCACGTAGTATTATCATCTATTATGAATCAATTGTAACTGAAATTTATTTTGATACTACTGAATTTGAATACGAATTGGAATTGGAGCGACTGTTTATATTTTTATGAAAAGGTTGATTATGTAATATCTCTTACAACTTTTTCATAGCTTTAAATAATTGTAAATATGTGCACTAAATTTTGCTATATTAGAATAACTAGTTTTGCAACAGCATAGGAGTTGAACATTTACAAAATTCAAGTACGATATATTATCGATCACATACAAAAAATATATATGGTATAAAAAGAAAAAAAAATAAGAAAAATAAAATTGATACTTAGTTTGTTTTAACTCATCATCACTTAGAAAAGCTATAATTTTAGAATTACAACTATCAAAGTGTCATATTTAATTGAGATAACCGTTATAAAATATTTTTGTATAAAAATAAAACTCGGTACCTAAGATTTTATCAGCAGTCGTTTATATGATTGTGTAATTATGGCATCCATTACGAATCTGATTGGCAATAATAACCAGTGTTTTCTTTTAGTATATCTTTCCCATCAATCTGATGGTGACTTACAATTTATGTTCGTATTTCGGAATTATCACTTCTTACTTAGTGATTTGCATGGCAAAAATTGTCCATATTCTATAAAATGTGATGCAAAACCGTAAATATCTCAGGTTAAGAATTTTTTAATAAAGAGTAATTATTCGTCGAGATAGTATTACCAAATTAAAGTTCTATGTCTTGCATTCAGTTTAAAAACTGTTATTGGATATCGATATCGTGTTTATCTAGTTCCGACACCGTGCAACCGCATTGGGCGCAATATGTTTTTTTATATATATATCTGTTGAGCCTCTATAGCTATCAATCGTGTCTGAATATTTCCTCGTAAAAACTTGTCTCATTTGAATGCGTAAGTTTATGAAATATTTGCAGTCTCTTTCATTTGGCAAATCAGAGTATAACACTTTTCGCATTGAAATTTTCGATAACTTTTTTATACAGATGAACTGTTTCTCGATTTGCATACTCTAACAAATTTATTTTATCGCTTTAAGCTAGATATAAAATTGAAAAGTTTGGTCCTTCCGACGCCGCGCATCTCAACGATCCACACATCTCCTTGGTCAATCGATTTTCCAGTCTCTTTAGTTTCCAATTTCTATATAACTTTCACTTTTCCATATAGCGAATTGGCATTGCTCGCGCCGTTCTATATATATACATATAAAATCTCCCGCGAGTCTCATTTCAAGCATAACCGTAGAGAGCGCGAAAAAAAGGGAAAACGAAACGCGCGCAGAAAAGTCTCGCGTCCCTCGTCAACGGCAGGTGCGGGAAAAAGAAGAAAGGATAGTCGTCGGTGCAGCGAATTCAGAGCTGAGGCGCGAGGCTCTCGGCTATCGGCGCCTTACTGCACTGCACAGCACCTCTAAGGACAAGGAGAGGAGCGCGCGCTCGCATGGACGAGGTGCAATGTGTATATAAGAGGCGGTGCAGCCGCGCGCCGCGGTTTATTGCAGTGCAGTGCAGTATCCCGCGAGCTCGACCCGCGTGTGCCGCAGCCGCAGCCGCACGCACGCACACGCGAGAGGTGTACATACATACATATATATATATATAAGCTATATATATATGTAAGCTATACATCGGTCGTATTATAGCGAATGCCCGTATATATACTTGTGCAGGAGCGGCAGCAGCAGTAGCAGCAGGACAGACGGTGAATCGACTGCAGGGGCACACAAGCGTAGAGGCGGGCCAAGTATGCCGTTGAGCTGTGCAGGGGCGCCGCTCGCTTTCGGCTGCCGCTACAGCCTCGCGGTACTGCTACTAGTGTTGACCGCGTGGAAGCCGGCCGGTGTACAGGCCAAGCTGGATCCCAATCCGGACATCGAGCTCAGGACCGTAAGTGCACCGCTATGGATCTGCTCGCGCGAGTTATACAGGTGTGCTCGTCCTAGTCGAACCTGGGAGGACCTTTGCACGAGTGTTATACGCGCGCTGCTGTAATTTTTTCCTCGTGTGCAGCCGGTTGACGGGAAACGAGTTCGCATATTGTAAAGTGCGTTTGTTTCACTGTGATTGTTGAAACTGATGTAAGGAGAGCTGGATACGAAATTGTATGTATGTATAGGTGCAGTAGGATTGGACCGAATTAATCGAGATACGAGCGCTTGGTTATTACTCGGCTTTTTTCCAAATCAAATTAACTTATAGATGACAGTTGAAGCGAAACGTGATTTCAAATTTGCTGTGTAAAGAAGTTCTGTCCTTGTGATGATTTGAAACTAGAAAGCAATTGAAAAGATGCAATCGAATGGAATGTGGAAATAGCCATAAAATCTCGATCTAATCCAATGTTGTTGAAACTAGATAGTAACAGACAGAAAGTCGTGTAATTAAAGTTTCTCGTTGAAAGCAGCTGCTGATCTACGCTATTTTTATTAAAATATTTCTGTAATTTGCACTGCTATTCGAATCAATCCTAAATAATTTCACACGTTATTATCGAATCTTTTATTATTTTCAAGTGCCATAAATATTTTCTTATTATAAATACCTTAATTCCCTTTGTCATCGTTAGTCTCGACGTTGCATAATAAAAAAAAGCATTTGTTGTCATTGTCAAGGATCAATTAGCAAGAAAGTACGGCTATCCGTTTGAGGAACACACGGTCATTACTGAGGATGGATACATTTTGAGCCTCCATAGGATAGCCCATGGTCGCAGAGACTTTGACGACTATTACACGAGCAAACCACCTGTTTTGTTGATGCATGGTCTTGGTGGCAGTTCAGCTGACTGGATTCTCATGGGTCCTGGATATTCGTTAGGTGAGCTGAAAATTTATGGAAATATCTTTTATAATTATATTTATAGTTTAGCATAATTATGAGAAAGGGAAATCGTGAGGAATGTGAAGAATTTGGTACGAGCAAAATGATTGCTCTAAAGCAAAGCTAATTTTCGGAGCTTTTTTATACTAACGATATATTTTACTTCATCAAGGAGAAACTCGTATGGGTGAAAATTTTCGAATGCAAGATTTACATGGGTTCCTATGTTTATAAGGTCACTGAAACAGAAAATTTCACCATTTTAAGCAGAATTATTGATGATCGGCTAACTTAGAATTAATTTAATTTTAGAATCTATAATCGGTTAAAATTTATTATGTTCTTCTCAACGGTGTTTAAATTTTCAAAATGATTCTAGTCGAATAAACATATTAAAAATGACGCACGTAAAAGATAGTGTGGAATTTATAATTAATATATTACCACGTCGTTTAAAAAACTTGTATTAATATCAAAGAATCGGTATCATTATTTGTCCTTGTATAAAATTTCCTTATTAAAAAAAATGAAAATAATTTATGAATGCCGAAAATCTTGTCGAGAAAACATTTTGCTAAACTAATGGATGTATGCATATAGTATGCAATACGAATGTAATACACGTTTTAAATATCAGGGATACTTGAGAAAAGATTCATTAATAATTCTGCATCAGCTGCAAGAGAGGTTCAATAACATTTCTGATTGGAGATAGTATGTCTGATGCACGAACCAGGGTCAGGAGCTGACAATGAGTGGAATCCAAGGTTACTTAGTAATAAAATCTGCTCACCCACATTTAAAACCTTGACACTCTCATTTCCCGTTACTATATATTTTATCCTACTGAAGAATTTCATGATTTTTCGCAACGTCTGCGTTTTTCTAGGGTAATACGTTAATCTAGGTGCATATTGTTCCATGAGTAAACTATGCCATAAATAATTTTCTTATCATTATCTCAGTAAAAAATAATAATTATTTAAATTTTTGTACTAATCTTTACCTTACTTTACCTATTCATTGTTTTTATTTATAATTAAATATATTCATAGTGATAATAGAATACAGAAAATTAAATTGCTAATTACAATTCTGAACAAGTTAATTATTTGTTGTAAAATAAACTCTTGGTTATTTTCCGTTATATTTCCGATTTAATAAAACCAAGTGCATTCTTTAAATATTTATATGTAATTATAGAAAAATTTTTTAAGTGGACTGTGCATATATTTTACAGCCTCTATTTTACAACGTCTCGTAATGCTAAAAATTATTTATAACAGATCCAACTGATGTATAATTGATTTATAAATTTATCTTCTATAATTACTAAGTAAACTTATTTCCAACAAAACAAAATTTCCAATAAGTTAAACTTCTTCTAAAAATGGTTGACGTGTGACATCCAGTCCACACGTAGACGTTAAAGGTTTAACATAAAAAAATCAGTGGGATATCTCGGGAAATTCTTGCGCGAACAGAGCGGTTGCGAAATAATCGAGCGAAATTCAACGTGCAGTGTACACAAGGGATTAATTAAGGTTATGTTGGCCGTACAGTCTAAGCAAAAATTCTTGAAAAGTGATAGATACATTTCAGCTATTAGATAATATGTCTGCACCAGTTATTATAAATGTGGAGAAAGTGTTGTATACTGCTTTACACTATTTTAATCAGAGATTCAAATAATAAAATAACATATCAAATATTTATTGACCTGCCCACATTTCCAATATAAAAATTTGTTACCTTTAAAATTATAATTATAATTAAAAAATTCTGACTAATCAACTCTTTTATTATATTATATTATATTTATTACATTGTATTTAGAGATAGCGTGTCTTCGGGAAGATATTAACAAACAAACTGCTTTAATTATATCATTATAACATAAAACATACAATAATAATGCAAATAATTACAAAATTTATTTAATTAATCTTATGATTCAAGATAAAAAAATTGGTAACTCATCAGCATTGTATTGGAAGCTGAATTTTTAAAAACATTATAGCTTCTCCTCAAATGTCTATCTCTAAATCATGGAATTATATACTATTCTATCTTGTATCTTTTGTACTGTACATCCATTTCTAGCTCTGGTACCATTAATCGCGCAAACTCGTGTTGATTAATGAATAGCAGATTTAAAATAATCCAATTTATTCGCATTCATTATGTTTTCCATGTTCGAAGTTCAAAAGTTTTTCCCATGTAAAATTCGTAGACGGACTGTACGGCCAAACAGAAAACCTCAAAGCCTATCGCGCTCGTGCGCCTTCACCGTTTACGCGCTTTCTTGCCCGCTTCGCTCATTTCGAATGCCGCACATTACGCGCCGCTACTACTACTACTAACTACTACTACTATACGATTATTCCGTCCCGATTTACACTCGCGTATACGTTCGCCTTCTCGACCAAAGTGCACACACGCTCTCAGTTTGCAATATCCCGATGTGCGGTTATCCTTCGATTCACCTCAAATAAACTCCCGTCGCTCTTTTTTCGGCTATCTTTTTTTTTGCCTCGGTTGAACTTCGTGGTGGAGGACTGCACGAGGAACATTTCAAGTGCACATTATGAATGCCGAGTGAAATGTAGAGGGAATGAGTTGCACATCTTAAAATTAATATAGAGCTGTGTGATTTGGTTTTACAGAGTTGGCGAAATTTTTGTAGTATAATCGTTTATGTGAATCTACCTATAGATACGAAATCGGCAGTGTTTTTATTTTTTTATAATAAAACAATATTTATATACTGTCTGCGCCATATATTTATTTTTTAATATAATATTTAGCTGTAAAATTTTGACATAATTTCAACATTTTGAAATAAGAATTGAGATACGAGAATTATTCAAAGTAATAAGAATGATGCAATAAAAAGCACAATTTTTAGGCTTAATTATTTCACGCAAAGCATCGATTAGCAGTATTTTAAACCTTATTTATAAAAGTAAAATTCTTTTAAATGCTGTATAATAACTAATGAAAAAATTCACTTGTTTATTTGTCAATTGTATACGTATAACTATATTATACATATATTAGTAAGTGTTTCGGATTATGTTCATAATATTCTCACGTGTGATGAATATGTTAAAATTTCATAAAACAAAAAGATTTAATATCTTAACCAATGATTAACTAGGTATCTAATTATTCTTTTATTTTAAAGTAGGTATATCTACTGCAAAAGCACTGTACCTAAATGTACACTGAATACATCAGCATTGATAACACTGATTATAGATACAGGTTTATAAATTAAATAATAATTTTCTATTTTAAAACCATAATCACAATTTACAAATTGTGAATTATACTCTTACCATAGTTTTCGATAAAATCTAAATTAAATTATTTGTAAAACTATATGCCAATATTATTACCATTTATCTTTTATATTTCAGCATATTTTCTTGCGGATACAGGCTATGATGTTTGGCTTGGGAATAACCGCGGTAACATCTATTCTAGAAACCACACGTCGATGAATCCAACCGATCGCTACTTTTGGGACTTTAGGCAAATACTGTTTATAATTAATTTAAATTATATTCTAAATATACTTACGTACTATAAGAGTTATACTATAATTACTGCAATTAACCAAAATTAAAACTACGCATCCGAAATCAATAATGCAAAATAGTACAAAAATATGTTTTGATAATTGTAGCTCTTGGTATACATACTTTGTTAAAAAAGGTTTCATTTTATTAGACTGGATAATATTTATTGAACAATAAACATAAATATTTGCAAGTTGACTCATAGAAACTCACATAAACTAAGAACACAATTAGTGAAGCATTCTTCGCAAAAAATGTTCATTTTGAAACATACCTTTGAATGTTTGTAATTTTAGTAGTATTGAATCATTCATCAACCGCAGTGTTTCTCTACAGGCAAATGCAAAAAATTTATTGGTTTACTACTTTGTAAGTGAAGCGTAAATTCGTTTTCGCAATCTATCACTGAAATAAATGAGCGGCGGTAAAGATGCCGACAGTCGCCAATTTTCATTAGGTATATAATACATATTCACGCATGTGTGTCATTTTTTTCATGCAGGATAGGTATTTCAGAAAACTGTGCACACAGGAACGTTGACCTATTGCAAGAACACGTTTCGACTTAGAATGCTGCCAACATAAAAGTTGATTACTTTTCTTGTTCAGTATATATACAAATACATTCATGCTACTGCATAGAAAATAATTTAATTAGAAGCTGTTTCATTGCCCCTTATAAAAAAGTGATGACCGGTTGTTGTAAAGCCAAGATAGACGTCATGGGTTCGGCTGAATCAAGTTTCATATCTGGACCAAGCTTTAGTTGGAAAATATAATTTTTTTTGTAAAAAAGTATTGTTTTAAATTAAAAAATTTTCAAAGCGAAGCTTTGTCTAGACATCAAACTTGATACAGGAAGCCTCAAGGGCTATTGCATGATGACTGTGTACTGTGAATAACTTGCAAATAGTAAATTTTGTAAGCTTAGTTGGTAAAATTTTTTTAAATATCAATCAAACAATAATAATTTTGCAAATTGTTATATTAGTAATTAATGGTGATCTAGATTAAGGCGCGCAACGCGCGCTGTTCAAATTCTAGTTTTATAAAGATTCGATGATATTTAATTCAGACGGGTATCGCAAAATTAAGATTAGATTTTTAAAATGTTGAAGCAATGAATCGGCAAATAGCCTCATTATTGTTAATATAATTTGACGCGAAGCACTGTAAACTCTAAATTCAAAAGAAGCAATCCGTGACTTGAACTGGTTAACAACCGGATTAATCGACAAGTTGAACGATCTCTCTAACCGTGAGCGGCCGTACGCTCGGTCTGCACTATTTTCAGCTTCCACGAGTTGGGCATCTACGACCTGCCCTCGAGCATCGACTACATCCTGGGTGCAACGGGTCGGCGCTCCCTCCTCTACGTCGGTCACTCGCAGGGCACGACCCAGTTCCTCGTCATGGCCTCCCAGAAGCCCCAATACAACAGCAAAATCGCTCTGGCGGCCGGCCTCGCGCCTGCAGCCTTCACCGGCTACTTGCGGGGTCCGATTACACAACTCACCAAGCTGACATACTTCGGTGTGGTGCGTTACTCTCTTAATTTTATTTACCTTTCTTTTCTCGCATTCCTTATGATCTTTTATTTTTTTTAATTATTAAGTTGTAGTACACTCTGAGCTTTCCGCTTCTCATTTTCTCGAGGTATTGAAAGGTTCCTTTAAGCGCACACATATTTGAATGCGCCCTTGATTAAAAATGAAGTGAATCATAGAAATGATGGTTCAATTATTATTACAGCTAAGGATAAGGAATATTTGATTATAATAATTGATTATAATTAGTGTTGAGTTTGCTTGAAAAAATAAATTCGTGATAATTGGTAATTCAAGACTAGTAAATCAGATATTTGATCTTACAGTATGTAAAAGGACACGAATAATGGGAAATAAAAGATTATGTTAATAAAAAATTTTACTAACATAATCTTCCCTTGTAGAAAATGATCTTATTTAATCGAAGTGCCTCTTTCAGAATTCGGGAATCTCGCTAGACGCCTCGATAAATCTAAACAATTATTTACCAGGATTAATTTTTAACTTAGATTAAGCCTTTGCATATCATATGCCAATATATTCACACCCTTATCGAGTACCAAATAAAAAAAAAAGGGTAAATTTAAAATTGATCATTGACTCAAATTTAAACAAAAATAAATTCTGTAAAAATTGCATCATTATACTTACGAAATCGATTATATCCTTGAAAAACAAAATACTCAAAAGTTTTAATTTTAAACAAGTTTCTTTTGCCATTACTTATAATGCTTGGTCATATCACTGTATCTCAACGCAATAATTCAACTGAATATTTTCTTTTGTAAGGGGTTGAATTTTTGAGATACTTTAGAAGGCTACATAAATTTTTATTAAATGTATAATAAGTATACTTGTATGAGTCATTTTGCCATTTACTTAAATTTAATTATACACAATGATGCAATTTTTCTGATACATTTCGATTCCATAACGTTTGTAGATTTTCGATAAAAGAAATCTGTCATAAAGTCATAAGCAATCATTATTATATTATAAATAAATGATGACTAGGTATTAAAAAAACTTTTATTTTTAAATAATAATTATATTTATATAATTTCAGTGGGTGGGAGAGAATTTCGGCTATCCGGAATTCGGATCGAGATCGCGATGGGGCAAGTTTATTTCTAGACTTTTCTGTCAAAGTGCTGCACCCACACAATTTTTTTGCAGCACAAAGTTCTATCTCCTTGCCGGATTCAGTCCAGACATAGATCTGGTAAGTTTATGCTTTCTGCTTATACATTTACTATATTAACTAATTAAAATTGAAGTTATTATTAATTGAAGTTTATTTGATCGTTATGTAACTGTAATAAAAATTTCAAAATGCCGTAAAAGATTTTCCAAAACATTAACAATAGGATGTAAGCTCAGTTTTTTAAATAAATTCCAGGATAAGCTTACGGTGATCGTTGGACATATACCTGCTGGTTCCTCCTGGAAGCAGCTTATTCACTATGGTCAAGGATATATTAATCCAGGTAAGGAAAAATTACGGAATTTATTATTATCATTTCTTATCAAATTGCATGTATATAATGCATATCTATCATTATTGGCATTATTGTTCATTTTAAAATAAAGCCGGATTTCATTCACGTAGGATTTAAGCACTTTATGAAGTAGTCGAAAGTCCATTGAATTTTAATTTTAAAAAGTGTGATAATCAAAAGAATTTTATTGTTGATAAATTAATTTTGATCAAAAAGGTTTAAAATAAAAAAAAATCCTTTAAAAGATGTCAAGGACGATTAAGTATAAACCTAAGGTTTGATTATATTTATACATGTAAAATTAGTAGATGAAATTCTACTAATACGTACGGCTAAATAAATATATTTATGTCCCAAAATTTATACAGGCACACAAATTTTAAAAACTTGTTGGTTCGGCGGACTAGACTAGTCATTCCTTATATATTTTAACCGGCTGAATATTTCAATATGACCTCACAATTAATTCATTAGATCAAGCCCTAGAGATACTTTTGATAAGTCATTAAATAAATACCCCCTTCAAAATTTATTTTGAATTTGAACCCATATATGATTTTTTTCTTTCCGAGATACGCAATTTAAAATTCACAAACATTCAAGTTCACAACTATTTGTTCAATTTATTTGCTTTCCAGGCACTTTTTTATTTATCTTTGTACCTGTGTTCTTATCCTTGATTATTTTCTAGTTTCAGCACAGCATATTTTTGGTTTCCTAAAATATTTTAAGCTAATGATTATTTTAAAATCTGCAATGTAATTTTTTTATGAATATAATAAAGTATATGTATGACCTTCTTTATTTCAACAATGCTAACATATTCTTAATGATAAAGATAAATATATGACTTAAAAAATTTAATGATATTTTAGGGTATTTCCGATTATTTGATTATGGAGAAAGTAAGAAGAACATTCAATTGTATGGGTCATCGGTACCTCCAGAATATAAGCTAGAAGCTATTACCGCACCGGTTGCTCTTTTTAGTAGTAACAACGACTGGTTAGCTACACCTAAGGTAAATTATTGATTCTTTTTGTTTTAAATATTTTATGAAAACATTTGGAAATAAATTGTCTCACGGATTGTTTATGAATTGACTCAGGACGTTGAATTACTCACCAACAAGATGAATAGCGTCGTTTATCATCGAAGGATCTCAGCAAATCCCTTTAATCATTATGATTTTTTATGGGGAAGAACAGCACCGCAAATTGTATTCGAGCCTTTGATGCGTTTGATGGAAAAGTATAAATTTTTACGATAGTCTGTTATTGTTTGATGATAATCTACCTGCCAAGATGTGTTCAGCGAAATTATTGTATTTAACAATCAAATCATTCTAGTCATTCTATTTAATAATCAAACTATATTTTGCTGAGATAAATAATTTAAATTTGTATAACATTGAAAATAAATACTAATTGTTTTTTATTTATAAAATCTTTTTGCCTGTACAGTGAGACATCCACCTTTTGTCTGTTTTATAAAAAAATCAGCATTTTTATTTACCTATTGTCATTTCAACGCAAAGATTTAACCTAAATTTATGATAAAAAATGAATTTCGGTTACCGATTTAAATTTAATATTATTTGTATTAACCCGAAATCACCGCGAACTTTTGATTTCACGCAGATAGAATTATTTACATAATTTAATTATCAGCATTGAACATCATGATAATAATGATTATATCAATGTTTTGGTAACTTCTAGTGGATTGTAAGAGTAATGTATGTATTAACGTTTACCTTATTTCTTATTACTAATAGTACATTTTTCTACCCTATTGAAAACATTTATCTGAAAACGAGGTGGAATCTGGAATTCCAGTTGAATTTGACTGGAATTTTAGGCTGGAATTTCAAGTGAATCCAGGCTGGTTTCCAGGTGGATTGGACTGGATTTTTTTTAATTAATTAAGAAATATTGAAGTTTACATATGTTTGGTATTCTCATTTAGTACTATATTTAGTGTTACCATGCGGGTGATAATACGGAATATGGGAGATTAAGCTTTAATATTTATTCGTGTAATTTTTTATAATTTAATTAAAAATATTTAAAATTCGAATATTTAATCCTAGTCCCCCAGATTAGGTGTTATCATATGTATAGTAACATTCAATAAGTACATCAAACCTATGTAAACATTAATATTTCCTAATTAGTTGGAAAAAATTCAGCCCAATCCTCATGAAATTTCATTTGGCGCCACGTGGATTACAGTGGAATCCACAGTGAAGTCCAGCTGGATCTTTTCAACAGGGTAACAGTCATTTAATTCATTGTTTTGATTTTTATAGATTTTTCACGAATTTTTTATGCAAATCTACACTTAATTATTTTAAAAAAGTTTTTAACTATTTCACGCTGATTAATACATTAATTTTTAATTTAACTCTTTTCTTATAAAAATATCTAGCTGCCTTTACTAAACGAAAATATTCTACCTTCTTTATTAAATTATTTATGATTATTTTGTTGATTATGCACGTAATCGATGACAATTGTACTGCATTTTTAAGATAATTATTATGTAATTACCAGAATTAGAATAGACTTACATAACAATTCTAACTATTGGTGATTGTGAGTATGGAACTGATATAAGTATCTTGAGATTATCTTAAAAATTGGTAGACTGAGACGAAACTGTAAAAAAATAATCATAATCTAAATGAATTATTTTAAAATTAAATTTAGTACCATTTCTCTAGATTGTTTACATAATTGAATATATCCAATTTCGTATTATATATAAACTATATTGTGTATAGGTATTTTAAAGGAGCTGCGATAATTATAGAAGCTGAAGATAAAGTACTAATTTCTCATGTAAAACTGATTATCCTTATCGCACTTATCTATATTTACTTGTATATACTCTAATTTAACCATAGTGAAAATCAAATGCAAGTGATCCTTCTATCTAATAATCTATAACAGTTGACTAATCAAGAAACTATTTATTATTTTTATTAATAACCTTTAAGGTGAGGTCGGAGCGTCCCACCTCCTCAATAGTTTGTAGTTCCAAGTTAAAAAAAAAGCGATAAATCAAATAAGCCTCATATTGCACAGAATGATTAATTATATCAAGAAATTATAAATAAAAAAAGTTACATACAGAAATAGGCATCTCCATAATTTTGAGATTAACTTTTAATGTATAAACATTCCTTAGTAGTTCCAAACTTGTGTAAAAACGACTAATCATATCCACTTGAAATTGCACAAGATTATTTATTATACTGAGAACTACGGCGCTCAAATCCAAGTGTTTATTTTTGTCATTAATAGAAAAAGATATCATCGAATCAAAAAACACGTTTATATAGCTCCGACCTCCCTTTGCTTTTACAATAATATGTCTGCTTCGTGAGTGATTACTATTATTTTACGTTTACATTGATCAAAATCATATATAAGAAATAAATGAAGATAGTGTTGAACAAGAATATTACGAATCTAGATCTATTAGATATGTAACACTTTTATCAGTGTATAATCCTACCTCCTACTAGGCAGACAACGCATAAAATCCCTTCTCTGATTGTGAAACCACGTACCAGCTTTAGGAAGAAAGTTGCACTCCGAAGCAGTGATAAATGTGATATAATTGGACAAGAATTTAAATCTGTCAATCAATCATCCGTATTTATTGTGTTTACAATCCCCACGATTGGATAGTGCTATTGTTTGCATTCCAATAATAAATCGCATCGAGTTCATCAACAGATGACATTATTTGAAATTTTAATTCTGCTCATCGATCTTGGTCGTGAAAGAAAAATCTTTGCTTATCAAGATTCGGATCAATGTGTATTCAGTACAATAAACCCAGAGGTAAGAAGGTGATATCGATCAGTATTAGTAATTACACTTACAGCTTACCACTATTTGCTTCAGCATGTAATTTATCCTGCAGTTGAAAACCATGTGTTTGAATAATAAAAAATGTAGGTGCACTGGTTTAATAACATCAAGTTTACAAAATCACACAAGGATCAATAAGAGATGAAAACGTACACAATGACTGATTAACTCCATGATTGATCTTGCTCGAATGGTTCAGTTTCTTGAAGAGTATATAAAGTCTCGTGCCAGAGACCAGGCATATAGTCACACTGTGTTTTCTGTGCGTACACGTAAGCTATGGGAAGGCTTCCGAGTTTCCTGTCTCTGTGCCTGTTCGGCTTCGTAGCAGCGTTTAGTGATGGAGCAGTCATGCCACTAGAAGTTTTATCGCCAGAGGAACGCGAGGCACTTGATCAACTTTCGAAAGAATTTAATTTCACGAAATTAGAGCCAGTAGGCGTTCATCCTCATGAACGGCTCACTGTTGTGAGTACACTATTGTTTTTTAAAGCTGCGAATTACATTTATAGATATAGTTACTAGTCAATCGGTAGCGATTAAACAATGCGATGAATTCTTTCAGCACCTGCATGTCTTTAGTTTAAGCACGATGATATATAGCTGGTTAGAAACATTAAGAAAATTTTAAGATTTTTTACGAAGCAAATTGCAGACTTCTAGTGTAATGACATTTCAAAGTGAAATTCATTAAAATTGCACTTGCATATTATCATATATATTTCGTTTAAAAATTTTTATTTAGAGTTCACATGCACTATTTTCTAAGATTTATAGTTGTCAATGAGCATACTTATACATGACCTACTTTTCAAAACGTAAGTTTTATCATTTATATAAGAAAATAAGTTTTATTTTATATACAAACAAAAGTAATTGCTGAAATCGTTTAAGAACAGCTACGAGTAGAATTAATTGAAGAAGTTACAAAATTTTCTGTATTTATAATGTTTAAAATACTAATTAATCATTTTTCAACATACCATAAAAGTGAATGTTTTATCTTTGCGAGTCTACTAAATCTTAGTTATGTTTATTTTATCTGAGTTCTTTAAGTATGATTTACGCTTTATGCTTATTCTGTATGATTCATGACTTATTTTCACACTTGCCAACGTCTACTACCTATCTAACACTTTTACATTTTAGATCGTACAATAATATTAAATAATTGTGTAAAATATTAATCAAGCATAATAAAAATTCTAAATTTGTATATATATATATATATATATAT